>ML110689.1:13439-49155 GCA_003697995.1 Taxidea taxus jeffersonii | reverse complement strand
GGGTTACATTATATGTTTAAATAAAGCTTAAATTTAAAAAAAAAAAGTGGTTCACACTGTAAATAAAAAACAGAGCTAGGGTTTAATTTTAGATCTGCCTGATGACTCCAAGCTCAAGCTCTTAATTGTGAGTAGTAAGATGTTGGTTTTATTCTCATCTGGAGATATGTGGGTGCCCCCATAAGATGGACATACCCTTGGACTGATGGGCAACTTGTAAATATTCTAAATGATGTTCCCTCTGTCTGAATTTTGAGGTACCTGATTCATTCCAGCTATCTTTAGGAAAGTGCTCCAGTCTCTCCCTCTCTCCTTCTCACCCTCTACTTTGTCTCCTGCCTCTCCTCCTCCTTCTCCTTCTCCTCTTGCTATATTCTTTCTCATACTCAATATATGTATTCATTATCAGCAAGTATTTCATTGCAATGTCTTACATTTTGTAATTGTTTTGGAATCAAAGTCTATTTTTTAGAGGGGGAAGTGGCAGAAGGAGAGGGAGAGAAAGAATCTTAAGCAGGCTCTACACTCAGTTCGGAGACCAACACAAGACTAAATCTCACAATCCTGAGATCATGACCTGAACATGAATCAAGAGTCTGACCCTTAACTGACTGAGCTACCCAATCACCCCAGAAACAAGGTCTTTTAAACCAGATTTTCATTTAATTTACTTAATGCCTGGTTATTGTTTGACTATATTAATACCATCATTTTTTTTTTTTTGGCCATTCCAGAAATGTTGTATGACTTTTTAAAAGTTACTTTGTGAAAATAAAGAGAATCAAATTAGCTTGGTTGAAATCTTCTTGACCAAACTAAATTCTCATACTACTTCTATCAAGAATTTTCTCAATGTCTAGGTAATAGCCTCTGTTTATGTTCTGTAATTATTTTTAAAAATTATTTATTTATTTATTTTGACAGAGTGAGAGAGAGAGAGATCACAAGTAGACAGAGAGGCAGGCAGAGAGAGTGAGGGGAAGCAGGTCCATTGTTGAGCAGAGAGCCCGATGCAGGGCTCAATCTCAGGACCTTGAGATCATGACCTGAGCTGAAGGCAGAGGCCCAATCCACTGAGCCACCCAGGCACCTGTATGTTCTGTACTTTCACACCTGCTTCATAACTTATATAGCTCTCTGTGTTTGGTTTGCTCTTCTTCTTTGTCTATCCTTTCTTCTACCAATCACCACTTCCTTGGCTGATGGACTTCTACCACAACAAATAGAATATATTCTTTCTCCCCACATAGTCTATGTTGGTCTTCATATTGGCTATTTGTATCACTTTCTTTTGGGATCCATTTTGGTAATACCAGAAGTTTACACATGGGGGTAGTAATTCAAAGCTGGTATTTTATTTATTTATTTATTTATTTATTTATTTATTTATTTATTTATTTATTTAAATTTTCAATTAGCCAACATATAGTACATTAGTTTTTGATGTAGAGTTCAAAAGCGATTCATCAGTTGTGTATAACATCCAAAAAATAAATAATCCAGTCAAGAAATGGGCAGAAGACATGAACAGACACTCTTCCAAAGAAGATATATTTTCTTTTAAAAATTTTTAAAATTTGGGGCGCCTGGGTGGCTCAGTGGGTTAAGCCGCTGCCTTCGGCTCAGGTCATGATCTCAGGGTCCTGGGATCGAGTCCTGCATCGGGCTCTCTGCTCAGCAGGGAGCCTGCTTCCCTCTCTCTCTCTCTCTCTGCCTGCCTCTCTGCCTACTTGTGATCTCTCTCTGTCAAATAAATAAATAAATAAAATCTTTAAAAAAATTTTTTTAAATTTAAATTCAATTTAATTTATATATACTGTATTATTAATCTCAGAGGCAGGGTTTAGTGATTCATCAGTTGCATTATTAGCACCCAGGGCTCATTACATCACATGCCTTCCTTAATGCCCATCTCCAGTTACCCCATACTCCTACTGCCCTCCCCTCCATCAACACTGTTTGTTTCCTATAGTTAAGAGACTTTTATGATTTGCCTCTCTCTCTGTTTTCATCTTATTTTATTTTTCCTTCCTTTCCCCTATGTTCATCTGTTTTGTTTCTTAAATTCCACATTACAGTGAAATCACATAGTATTTGACTTTGCCTGACTTATTTTGCTTAGCAAAATACCTTGCAGTTCCATCCATGACATTGCAAATGGCAAGACTTCATTCTTCTTGAAGGCTGAGGAATATTCTTCTGTCAATTGTTTTTCCATATTTTGACTATTGTGGGCATTGCTGCTATAAACATTGGGGTGTTTGTACCCCTTTGAATCACTATGTTTGTATCTTTTGGATAAATCCTCATAGTACAATTATTGAGTCATAGGGTTTCCCTATTTTTAACTTTTTGAGGAATACTGTTTTCCAGAGCGGCTGCACCAGTTTGCATTCCCACCAACAGTGTAAGGGGGTTCCCCTTTCTCCACATCGCTGCCAACAAATCTGGTTTCCTGAGTTGTTAATTTTAGCAATTCTGACTGGTGTGAGGTGGCATCTCATTGTGGTTTTGATTTGTATTTTACTGATTTCGAGTGATGTTGAGCATTTCTTCATGTATCTGTTGGCATTTGGATGTCTTCTTTGGAGAAATGCTTATGCTTATTCATGCCTTCTGCCCATTTCTCGGCTGGATTTTTTTTGTTTTCTGGGTGTTGAGTTTGATAAGTCTATACATTTTGGCTACTAGCCCTTTATTTGATAAGACATCTTCAAATACCTTCTTCCATTCTGTAGGTTGCCTTTTAATTTTATTGACTGCTTCCTTTCCCGTACGGAAGCTTTTTATCTTGAAGAAGTCCCAAAAGTTCATTTTTGCTTTAGTTTCTCTTGCCTTTGGAGATGTGTCTAGCAAGAAGTTGTTATGGCATAGGTCAAAGAAGTTACTGCCTGTGTTCCTCTCCAGGATTTTGATGGTTTTCTGTCTCACATTTAGTCTTTCATCCATTTTGAGTTTATTTTTGTGTATAGTGTAGGAAAGTGATCCAGTTTCATTCTTCTGCATGTGGCTGTCCAATTTCTCGAACAACATTTGTTGAAGAGGCTCTTTTTTCCACTGGATATTTTTTCCTGCTTTGTCAAAGTTCAGTTGACCATAGAGGTGAGGGTCCATTTCTGGGTTCTCTATTCTGTTGTACTGATCTATGTGTCTGTTTTTGTGCCAGGGCCACACTATCTTGATGATTACAGCTTTGTAATATAGCTTGAAGTCCAGAGTTGTAATGCTTCCAGGTTTGGTTTTCTTTTTTTCAACATTACTTTGGCTCTTTGGGGTCTTTCTTAATTACATACGAATATTTGGATTGTTTGTTCCAAAGCTGGCATATTTTCAATTCCTGTGTCATTATAAATGCTTTTAAAATATTCGCAGTCATGGAGCCCCATGAGTGGCTCAGTTGGTTAAGCAATAGACTCTTGGTTTTGGCTCAGGTCACGGTCTCGGGGGTCACGAGATTGAGGCCTGCATAGGGCTCTGAACTCAGCAGGGAGTCTGCTGGAGATTCTCTCTCCTTTTGTCTCTGTCTGCCTCTCCCCCAATTTGCTTTCTCTCTCTCAAATAAATAAATCTTTAAAAAATGTATCTGTAGTCATAATAAAGTTATGTTATTAAATATATGAGAAATGTTCTGCTACTTGGAGACTTAAATTCAAGACCTGAAAGATAAACTCCAATATGTTTTGAGGGCAATTATGAAGAACCTGTAAGTTATAGAACCCAAATTCTAAAAATAAAAGTTTACATACTCTCTGGCTTCCTTTCACAAAATCATCACACTGTACACTTTAAATATCTTACAATTTTATTTGTCAATTTTACCTTTGTAAAGCTGAAAAAAAAGTGCCTATCCAAGTATATAGGCAAATTTCTGGTAAAAGCACAGAATCAGAAGTTATGATCAGCAATTTATTCCTAGTTACAGCTGACTTCCTTAGTCAACCCACCTAGATATTTTCTTACTTAAATGTCATTTCTGTAGTATGGATAAATATTAATTTTCTTAAGTTAAGATTTTTCCAAGTTTTTTTTTTTTTAATCAAGATGTGTTTTATGATATAAATGTCAAAGAATGGAGTAAACTATCATTTAACAAAAATAAATGTTAATAAATCAGTTTTGTGTCTAATATGGATAGACTGTCTCAAGGCATCTTATAATCAGATAAATATGGTGATTTTTCATCTTCTTCTCAGACTATCAGGAGGACCTGGAGATACAACAAGATGAAAATAAGACTAGATCAGCTGCAAATGCCTTTAGGGCAAAGAAAAACTGAATGTTCTGGATTACTCCATCTCCAAAAAAAGTTGATGGTGGTAGAGTTGGGGACAAAGAACACCGCTAAACTCTGGATGATAGTGGCCTGGCAGGGTGAAGGTCAGGTTTGCAGGACAGCCTGATTTTTCAAGAGAAGCTAAGATCTTCTTATATCAGTATGTGTATTACATACAAATTTGGGTGGGAAAATATGTGAAAGTCTCTTACTTTTATATTTGGGCAATCATTTAATTCTAATTTTGGATATTATAGTATACAAGTCAGCAACGGTATGGCTGACACCTTCTAACCTCAAAGATAAGAAAATTAGGCTCCCAAGAAGTGATGTTAAAGCCACGTAGCAACTCTATCCTAAACAGATAAATTTATCATCTGTATAATTCATTATTGAATTATTGAAGTGGAGGGTGTTTGGCATGGACATAATATGGTGATTCAAATTGGTATCATAGAGGAGAGTGGATATTTTACACATCCATATGAAATTTTGACCACACATATAGAATATTTTATCATACACAAAATATTTTGTCTAATGCAATATTTGTCTTATACATTAGACATTACTAATTTTAAACATGTTTTGATTACTCCTCAGTGTAAAAGTGTAGCTGTTGTAGATATATAGTGGCACGGCTGTCATTAACTGCAACAATGATTTCAGAAACACACTAATGCATTAATGTAATGTAATATCAAAATCCTACTTGATAAGATTTTGTCAGAAATGTTAGAAACTTTTGTTCACTAAGGTGTTTGCAGTGATATAAATGTGGAATTTACAATTGAACTATTACGAGCAGGTTTTAAAACACACATAGACATTGGACTTTGTCATGTATAGGCCAGTTAATTTTCTTTTAGTTCCCTGGGGTTTAAATTCATATAGGAATAAATGTATATGACTTAAAAATATGTAAAAATGCATATGCAACATGTAAAAATGTGTATGCAAAAAATCTGTAAAAATGCATATTACTTTAAAAAATCAACTTAGATCTAACTTCTCACATTGGATAGCCACTTTAACTGACTGACAGCTGAACTAGTCTGTCAAACCTAAAAGACCTATTAATATTTGGCAGCAAGTAATGGAAGTATTCTGGATTGGTGCAAGAGCAAAAGAGCACTTTCAAATTTTAATGAATGGATCGGTCTGTGAGCTGTGATCAGTATGACAGTAATGGCCTGTATGTAGAAAGGGAAAGTGGGTCTTCAGGGCATGGTGGGGAAGAGAAAAAATAATCCACAGTATTGATAGAGAGTAGATCACTTATAAGACAGAGTCAGCACAAGAAACATCCGAGCAAAGGACTTATTTCACATAGACACTTTTACTTTTTCAAGAATGTCTTTTCCCCAGCCACAATGTAGTCGTAACTGAAGAATAATTTCCAATATTGCACGATATTATTTTTGATAGCCTGTACTACACACCCAAAGGGTGGCTTAAAATGGAGGCTGATAGCAATTTCATGAAAGTCTCACTGATGAAACTTAAATATTGACAGTTCTAATCCTTTATATTTTAGCAGGTAACAACTCCTCTAAAGCAGCAAATTAAAATTGCGTGATTATACAGTATACTTTTAATTTGTTAATATATTTATTTTCTTAAGCTGATTTATTTATTTTAGAGAGAGAGAGAGCATGAGCAGGGGGAGAAGCAGACGGAGATAGAGAGAGAATCTGAAGCAGACTCTGCCCTGAGTGTGGAGCCCATAGTGGGGCTTGATCTCATGACCTCGGGATCATGACTTGAGCCTAAATCAAGAGTCAGATGCTTAACCCACTGCACCACTCAGGTGCCCCCAATTTGTTACTACATTTAAAACAAGAATACAGGGGCGCCTGGGTGGTACAATGGGTTGAGCCTCTCACTTTTGGTTTTCAGCTCAGGTCTTGATCTCAGGCTTGTGAGACCCAGCCCCATGTTGGGCTCCAAGCTCCTCATGGAGTCTGCTTAAGACTCTCTGTCCCTCGCCTGGGTGGCTCAGTTGGTTAAGCGGCTGCCTTCGGCTCAGGTCATGATCCCAGCATCCTGGGATCGAGTCCCACATCGGGCTCCTTGCTCGGCAGGGAGCCTGCTTCTCCCTCTGCCTCTGCCTTCCACTCTGTCTGCCTGTGCTCTCCCCCGCTCTCTCTCTGACAAATAAGTAAAATCTTTAAAAAAAAAAAAAAAAGACTCTGTCCCTCCCCACTGCATGCTCTCTCTCTCAAATAAATAAATAACTCTTAAAAAAAAAAAAAACAAGAAGACAAAGCAAATGTATCCAGAGGAAGTGCAGCTGTTATTTTTTCCAAATATCTTTCTCTTTTGGAGTAAAATATCAATATTTATGAGACAGGTAAATTGAGAACAGTGAGATTCTGCTATACACCCACTGGCATGGATCAAAACAAAAGGACTGACAGCACTGAGTGTTAGAGAGGATATGGAAAAATGGGAACCCTCACTGCTCATGGCAGGATAAACAGGAACAACTTTGGAAAATTGTTTGGCAGTATCAACTAAAGTGAAACGTGTTCACAGTACAAACCCCACAAAAATGTGTGCATATGTCCATCAAAAGACATGTACAAGAATGTTCACCAAAGCTTTTTTTATAATAGTCCCCAGTGGAAAAAGAAACAAATGGTCATCAACAATAGAATGGATGCATTAATTGTGTGTTTTCACATGACTAAATACTACAGAGCAATGAAATAGAAGAAACCATTCCCATACATATTTATGTGAAGGACTCTCACAAACAGAATATTAACTGTGAGAAGCTAGACACGAAAGATCAGTTCTGTCTGATTTCACTTCTATGAAGTATACCACAGGCAAATGGAAGCTACGGTGACAGAGGACAGAGAGTTGCTGCCTCTTAGAGATTATCCATTTGGAGACAGTGCAGGGATCCTCTGATTGCTGTATATTTTCTATATCATGGATCTGGCTACCAAGGGATGTACTTCTGTTTCAATTCGTCAACCTATGCATTTAGTATCTGAACACTTTTCCTTTACAGATACCTCAGAAAACCTCAAGAAAAAGAAAAAAAAAAAAAAACACAAAAAAAAAAAAACACAATTAAAAGGTTGTTCAGTAGCATTGTTCTGGAATGGCTTAGGTTTTGCCAATTCTGGTAAACCACCTTAATAACAATTCACAGTTTCAAGTCATGTCAGAGAATTCATCACAAATTTATAGAGTTGGAAGGAAAGTTGTAGACTATCAATTGTGTGCTCTGCAGTCAAGAAGGGGAACCAGAGGCATAGAGGGGAAATCCTTGCAGGAGGCCACCCAGCTGGACAAGAGCTGAATTAGGACTCAAACTCGGATTCCTTTTAGTTAGAGTTGTTTCCGCCATCTGCTCTTTCAGTTTTTCCTCACACAGCCTTTGAAGTGTGAACAACCATTTAGCATAAGCCCACTCAGCTCTGAGGGCAGGCTCCAGCCCTGTAGGCCATGAGGCTGGTCTCAGGCGGTCCACAGCACTTAGCCCTTCTCCTTTTCAGTTTGCCTCCAGGAATTCACCTTTTTTCCTGCCATTTTTTAAAGCAGCTTCCACCTGTGCCAACACTCCATGTACCTCTTACCTGCGACCACCTCCAAAGGAGTTAATGGTCTGCTCAATGCCTTCTATCCTATCTAACTTTTAAAATATGCATGGGTACTTAATATATCAATGACTTTATCACACTTATGGAGGGGGTAGAAAAGAATAGGGGGAATATAAATAAGAGGAAACAAATCAGGTTTTAAGCCCTCACTGAATATTTTCCGATGGAGCCTCAGCACCTCTTCTCAGAATACATGCAAATGCAAAAGATACAATCCATGGGAGTGAAAAGGAAATCTGTTATATTGGAATAATTACCAATATATTAAAAGAAATATATTTGTAAGACAATATATGAGCTTCTTTTTTTAAGGCCAAGATCTAGTGGGAGGTCTAAAAACTATAATTACATAGAGCCCAAATAATATTTGACTTATCTGTCACAATTGTAATATGATATGAAAATATTTATGATTTCTGTTGGTGAAGACAACATAGATGCTGCTAATATTACTAAGCATGGGTTTTTGCTTGTCTTTTTTTTTTTTGTCTATCTTTTTTTTTTTAAGATTTTATTTATTTATTTGACAGACAGAAATCACAAGTAGGCAGAGAGGCAGGCACAGAGAGAGGGAGAGGCAGGCTCCCTGCCGAGCAGAGAGCCCAATGTGGGGCTTGATCCCAGCACCCTGGGATCATGACCTGAGCCGAAGGCAGAGGCTTTAACCCACTGAGCCACCCAGGTGCTCCTTTTGTCTACCTTCTTATGAAAGGAAATGTTAACCTTCTGTAAAAACAGGGATTTTTTTTTTTTAATTCAAGTTCCCTTACCTAGGTAAAGAACCTTATTCTAATCAATGGCTCTAGAAGTTAGTTCCTATATATAAACAAAATTGCCTAAAATGAGAATGCTGGAGGAAGGCCAGGAATAGGGGGAATACTGTCAACATCAGCAATAATAATAAAAGCTCGTGTCTGAGGCAGAGGCTGGATCTTTTTCCCAGAACCTCAGCCATGCACTCCGGACTCCTTATATTGTCTTTTCAAGAAGTCATTCGGAGAGAGGCTGCAGATAAGCAGGCATGGAAATAATATAATATAGAGGTGGGAGAAAAATATGTTAGTAATGAAGTGCAAAAAAGGTAAGAGGATGGATGGCTTCTCTGTTTTCAAGGACCTTGAAGTTGGGAGGGGAAAAAAAGATTAACCATTAGAGGTAAGTACCAAGCCATTAAGTACTAAATGACAGAGTTTGTGCTACACTGTGAAATAATCTGAAATGTGCATTTTAATAAACTGTTAGGAAAAAAAGTACATTAGGTTTTGTAATATGTCTACAGATTTTAAAAATTTGCTAGGTTCCATTTCTCTCTTATAAAGTTTTCTAGCACTGTTTGTAAAGCTCCAAATTCTTTGAAGAAGGACGTCTTAGCCCCTGGCACTCCCAGCCTTTTGTGATTTGTTGGTTTTCCTGACACTTACAGTTTTCTAAGGCAGGCAAAGATTTATTTATTTGACCTAGCTTTTCATAATTACTCAGGCTACTAATTTTATTACGCCAAATAGTATCTTGGGGAACCTTGTGTGAAGGGCGTGATGGAAGGGAGCTTTGATTGATTGGTTGCTTCTCACTTTGCAAAATTTTCCATGATGCAATTCAATTAAACTTTAATTGAGGACAATAATAGATAAGAGTTTTATATACAGATTATATTTTCATTAATTTTAAGTAGGGTTTTAGTGAAAGAAAAATAAGGTGGGCAAAATATCTGCTTGTCAATTTTTTATAGACATTTATATTTTGGCTCTGTAGTATTTTATGAGACTGACTCAGGACTGTTCTGTGGTATTTTAAAAGGAAAAACATGCAGTTAGTTTTTGAGTAGATGCATTAAGATTAAAACTTCAGTTTTTTTTTCCTTGAAGAGTGATCATTTTGGCTATATTCTATACCCTATCCTAGAGAGGTAGTTTATTTAAGAATGAAGGTATTATTGCAGAAATACAGAATGTGATTTTTTTTTAAGGATTTTATTTATTTATTTGACAGACAGGGATCACAAGCAGGCAGAGAGAGAGAGGAGGAAGCAGGCTCGCTGCTGAGCAGAGAGCCCGATGTGGGGCTGGATCCCAGGACCCTGAGATCATGACCTGAGCCGAAGGCAGAGGCTTAACCCACCGAGCCACCCAGGCGCCCCCAGAATGTGATTTTTAAAGCAACTTTTATCTTTCTTTTTCTGATCCATTATCAGATATGAATGGAAATGCCCACTAGAGGTCTCTCCACCCTGAATTATTTTTGATTCCTGAAATGAGATTGTACTTATTAAACTTTCAGTCCCTTGCCTGTTTATGATAGCTGGTGAAAATTTGCTGCGTTTCACATGATAGCTAGCCATGACCTTAACAGAGGAGAGTGGTACAGACATCTAAACGGCTACGCCTCTGAGTCTATTTTATTTACACACAAGAATGTTAGTTTCACCCCCTTGCTCTACAGAGTTCATTTGACAAGTCTTCATGCTCCTGAGTGAGGATGGAAAACATGAAAGCCCTTTAAAGATAGTAACCACATGCTGGCATGTTCTTTGCAGCTTGCAGAAAACTCTGGTAGCCTATCAACTGGAAATAATTATTATGATAGGCAATTTTCAGCCCTTCTCTTATCAAATCACAGAAATTATATAAAGATTTTAATTCAAAGGAATAATTTTCATACGCAGACTCTAGAGACAACTTCCTGATCTTCTGATACATTTACTTTATTCATTATGTCAAATAAATTTCAGGAAGCTTGTCTTATGTGCAGTGTGCATATAGAGACTTGTTACACTATGTAATTTTAACATAATGAGGGGTGTGTGTGTGTTCAGATAAAACAATTCTAAGATTGCTTCCAGCAAACATTTATAAATTGTTCTTTACTATATGAGTCATAAAACATGAAATTAATATGTCAGCAAGGTTTAGGAACCCTATAACCCTCTCTTTAGACTTTAGTCTCACACCTTGGTTAAAGAAAAGATAGGTTGCAAACAATCTGTTGCAAGCTGTTTGATTAGAAGAGTCAGAATTTAGGATGAGCTGTGGTCATCCACTTTGTGAACTAATCCTTGGAAGTTAGATTAGTTCTCTGATGTGGGCCAGAGAAAACTGCATGCCAAATGAAGGGGGAAAAAAGGGTCATCCTCAAAGTTGAATGGCCCATGAGAATGAATTCACATGTGACTAAGGGAAGAGAAAATATCAAGTAAACCCACTGCCTTTCATTCACGATTATTTTTCTTTTCAAAACCAAAGTCTACAGATTCCAGAGATATAAGCAGGACTGCATATAAGAAGCCATTGCAGTATTTGTCCTAAGTAAATACAGTAATAAGCAATGTAAAGGTACTGCTTTATTCCTGAATCAGCTTGCATTAATGATTAAGATCTGAGGACAAAATGATCTCAAGGTATCAGCTGTCTGAGTTGGAGGAACCCTAAAACCCTACTGTTTTGCTGCTCAGTATTTATACCAATAAACATCAGCCCAGAGAAAACCTCCACTTGGATCCCAAGATGAGAATGGAGTGGGGATAAATACTGAAACTTGGGTGACCCCTTCCAAGGCAAAGGATCATACCTCCTCACAAAGCAGAGAGCAATATTCAAAGACACATGCTTTTTTAGTAATACCACACTGCCTATAGATAACTTTTTAACAGTCATAGTTTATGGAAATGATGTGTGCTACATCAGTTCCATGGAATGCCTGGAAGCCCATGCAAAGATGTTCATGGCAGTCTTGTGTATAATCACAGAAGATGAGAATAAATGTATTATCCAACAATAGGGGATTGGCTAATAAAACATCCCAGTAGAATTTAATATGATTATGTGTGACAATATTTGTTAAAAAGGAAGAGCTTTTGTAATCAATAAGTGGAAAAGCTGGCTACAGCTATGGTTTTCAAGTATTTTAACCAACAATAAGAAAATAATTTTACATTATGATCCCAGATACATTTACACATACACCCCTCCCACACATATAAACACTACAATAATCATCCTGACTCTACACTATTTACTCTGTTTCTTTATATTATATTTAAATTAATTATTTTAATGCTGGTTGTTACCTACTACATGGATTTTCTGACCCACTAATTGGTCATAACTCAGTTTGAAAATCCTCGAGACTAAGAACAACCATTGCATGAGACCAATTTTTTTTTTTTAAGATTTTTTTTATTTATTTGACAGAGAGAGAGATCACAAGTAGGCAGAGAGGCAGGCAAGAGAGAGAGGAGGAAGCAGGCTCCCCGCTGAGCAGAGAGCCTGATGTGGGGCTTAATTTCAGGACCCTGGGATCATGACCCGAGCCGAAGGCAGAAGCTTTAACCCACTGAGCCACCCAGGCGCCCCGAGATCAATTTTTAAATATATAAATTTTCATGGGAAAAAACTCACGGGAAATTTTTTTTTAAAGATTTATTTATTTGAGAGAGAAAGAGAGTGCGTGAGAGCACTGGGGGAGGGGATGAGGGAGAGGGCAAAAGAGAATCTCAAACAGACTCTCCTCTGAGCAGGGAGTCCAATGTGGGACTTGATCCCAGGATCCTGAGATCATGACCTGAACCAAAATCAGGAGTTGGACCCTTAACCAACTGAGTCACCCAGATGCCCTGGAACTTTTTACATACATAAATTTTCACAAAGATTACACACTGAAACTTCTGAGTGATGAGGTATCTGATTTTTTTTTTCCTTTTTACCTTTATTGGCTTATCATCCTTCAGGAAATATTTCTTTGGTAACTGAAAAAAAATTGCATCTCATTCAAGAAATGTTTTAGACTCCTTCAAATTATCTCAATGTCCAACTGTGTCCTCCTCTATTGCTAGGTTTAGCCAGTGTTCGTCTGCAAGCAGCCACAGTGACATCACTAGTCTCTTATATTCCAACTCAGAGTACGTCAGAAAAGAGGAGAGAAAAGAAAGGAAGGAAGAAAGGATGGATCAAAGAAAGGAAATAAGAGAGGAATAGTTCTCATATAGCTACTACAATTTTTTTTAAATTTACCTAAGGTATTTGGGTGTCTGGGTGTCTACAGATGTGTATGTGTACACTTTGGGCTCAGAGCTTATTTTTATGTTTGGCAAGGGGCTGAGACTGAATAACAAAAACCTGTGTGAGGCATTCATTTTATTAGTCCTGTCAATTTGAGAAATTCATATCCACATCCTGCCTTAGTTTCCTGTTTGTGAAATGAAGTGGCTGTGCTAAGATTTCACTTCTGTGTCTAAGAGCTATCCTGGCCCGGGAGGAATCACCTGGTCAACCGATGCTTCACTTGCAGGTGTATGTATTTCTGGGTTATCGATAACTCAAAATCCATACTTCTGGCCCTCTGCTGAATTCCCACACAGGGCGAACACTGCAAACTTGCTGTGCTATATGTTAGCTTTACCTCTGCTTCTAAATCAAATCAGATCAAATGCCCGCTTTTTATGAGAAATATTTGTAACATCCCATTCACTATTTTCAATTGCTTGACTACTTTAAGTTATAATTCCAGGGAATTAAAGGAAAGCCTACTGACATGTGGATTACAATGCCACTCTGCTGCCATTGGTATGTATTTATTTAAATAGTCTGTATCTTCTACAGATATTGGTTCATCTGGTTTTTAATGTTAAAGATCATGAGTTATATTTAATAGAAGGTCATGTAAAGAGCTTTCATAAGTTTATTCACAGTCTTTGAAATGTTAAAGAAAGATCCTTCCAGAGACCCAATTTCAATTTGAAGAAGTCACTACTGACAGTGGTATTAAGTCTGCTGGGAAGACTTACAGATTCTTTCTGGGAATAGATTATAAGGACTTCCATCTGGGTATGATTCATAGACATTTCTGAGTGCACAGAAATGGTTAAGAAATAGCAGCATGCACTGGGGTGCCTGGGTGTCTCAGTCGGTTAAGTTTCTGACTCTTTGTTTTTGGTTCAGGTCATGATCTCAGGGTGGTGAGATCAAGCCCCGCACAGGGCTCTGCTCTCAGTGCTGAGTGTGCTTGAGATTCTCTCCCTCTCCCTCTGCCCCTTCCACTGCTTACTTGTGTGCTCCCTCTCACATGTGCGCGTGCACGTGCTCTCTCCCTCAAATAAATAAATAAATAAATAAATAAATAAATAAATAAATAAATAAATGAAATCTTTAAAAAAAAGAAAGAAATGACAGCCTGTGGGCCACATCTACCCCCAAGGACATTTTCTTTGGCCTTTGGATGCTAAAATAATTTTTACAAATTAATTACAGATACTAAAAATGAGACATTCCGTAGCATAGGATGGATGTGATCTGTTTTTCTTCTTCTTTTTTTAAATAACTTTTTCTTTAAAGATTTTATTTATTTATTTCACAGAGAGAGAGATCACAAGTAGGCAGAGAGGCAGACAGAGAGAGTGGGGAAGGAGGCTCCCCACTGAGCAGAGAGCCTGATTCGGGGCTTGATCTCAGGACCCTGAGACTATGATCTGAGCTGAAGGCAGAGGCTCAACCCACTGAGCCACCCAGGCACTCCTGGATCTGTTTTTCAAGTTCTCTTTAAGAATCCTAACATCCGGGGCGCCTGGGCAACTCAGTGGGTTAAAGCCTCTGCCTTCGGCTCAGGTCATGATCTCAGGGTCCTCGGATGGAGCCCCACATCAGGCTTTCTGCTCAGCAGGGAGCCTGCTTCCTCCTCTCTCTCTGCCTGCCTCTCTGCCTACTTGTGATCTCTGTCTGTCAAATAAATAAATAAAATCTTAAAAAAAAAAAATCCTAACATCTGTCTACATTGGGCCTGCATTCCTGCCAAGCACCCCAGTGGACGAAGTAATGATTGCACTTTATTGTGGGTGTGGGCTTGGCAGTTAAGCAGAACCTAAGCTGCACCCTATCATGCATTCAGGATGCTTGCCTAGCCTTTCTAGGTTTACTAGCGTAAGACACCTTTAAAAGCAAACATAATGTCACCACGAGTTAAAAAATAAATGTGATGTGATTAATTAGAAAATAAATAAAAGTAGAAATTAACTAAAAACAAACCATAGAAAGTTCATGCAACTTCCTTCTCTAAACACACTTGTTTTCTATCTCATTTTTCAAGCCTCATTGGCTTCGTTTTTTTTTTTTACATTTACACCCATTCACCCTTCCCCTTATGCTTCCTGCCTCTGGGAGTTATTTTTGTAAAATGCAGATAATAATGCCTGCTTGGCCTACCTTTCTGGATTATTGTGAAGATCCAAGTGTAAAAGTGCTATATAAATGCAAAGTATTATTATATCCGTTATTATCCACGCTCGGCACTGGTGGGTTCTTACAGGCCCCACTGCTCTGGCTGGCTTGAAGTCTGATGTCTCAGCAGTAATAGATAAAACTCGTTAGATGCCTTTAAATTCATTTACTGCTCTGTACTTGGCTCTTTCATACTGGTGTTGAGGCAGGAAGATCTTTTTCTCTGTCAGCTCAGCACTTAAACCAATGGAAAAAAAATAAAAATGCCCCTCAGTTCCTGTTAACAAGAACCAAGGATGAAAACCAACTTTGTCTCACCTAACTCCAGGTCCATTTGAGTTCAGCTTGGCTCCACCCCTGCATGCAGAAAGAGAGCAGCAGCCCCGGGAGGTTTGTGCCCATGTCGGTCTGTTTCTCCAGAAAACAGTTTATAGTTGCGTGGCCTGCTGTTAGAATGCCACACACCGTGTTGGAAAATGCTCAGACTGTCCGATACCAAAAAACAGATGCAAAGCAATCTGTCAACAGAGGACTTGCAGCTCTATCCATTTCAGCCAGGTTTCTCCTTGACAGGATTCAGACTTTACACCTCTGCACCTTGGGACAGCCTACAAGGGCAGGGTGTTTCATCTGTATTAACTGATATAATTCCCAGTGCCCAGGATGGTGGCTGGCATAGACCAGGTCCTTAATAATTTTCTGTGTTGTGGCTGAATGAATGAACGATACCATCCAATAAGAATCTACAACTTAACTTCTCCAGGAAGAACTGCTGATTCTCATCTCCCAACTCCAAACCTGCTCCTCTCCTTGCTTTTTCAATCCTTGCAAATGACACCACCACCCGCCCAGCTACTTAGTTGCTCTGATTCCTCTCTTTTCCCTACTCCCAACTTCCAGTCCTTCGGTGAGTCCTTTGGCTCTATTAGCGTAATGTGACCTGACTCTGTCCCCTTCTCCCCACCATCACTGTAACCTCGGTATAAGGAACTCTCATCTCTTCATGGGCTACTCCAGTAGCATCCTCCTCCGGCATCCTGCCTCCACTCTTGTTTCCTATAGCCCAGTTTCCTCACAACGGCCAAATGGAACTTCATATGATTTAAATATGGCCCTATTATTTGCTGCTAAGAACTCTCCAGTGCTTCTCACGGTGCCTAGACAAAGATGCAAACTCCTTCTTGTGGTCTATAAGACAAGATCTATGGTTCGCAAAACCTGGGAGCATAGTAGAATCTCCCAGAAAGATTTAAAATATGCACATCTTGAGCCCACACATTAGACAATGAATCAGTATCTCTAGGGATGAGTCTCCACAGATGGGACTTTGTGCATTCTCCCATTTTTTGTCTTCCATGTCTTGTCCCCCGTCTCTTTCATCCACAGCACTGCAGGCACACACACTTCTTTTCCCTCTGCAGAAATCATGAAGTTCTTGACAGGCTCAGGACTTCTGCTTTGGTTGTACTTCCTATCTGGAATGTCCTTCTTCTTTTCATGGCTGCCTCTCCTCTGCATTCAGGGGTCATATCAAATATGTCCTCCTTAGTGGACCTTCCTCTGACCTTCCTCACTAACATGTGACAACCTCTGTCCTTAGGCATTTTCTGACCATAACTCTGTGATATTTTCTTTCCAGTGCTTGGCACCACCTGAAGTACTCTTATCTACTCATGAGTTTATAAATCTGTCCCAACAGAAAGTAAAATCCATGAATGCAGGGACATTGTCTGTTTTCTTTCCTGGTGCATCTCCAGATATACTCCATAACTACATGTGGAATGCTAACAATAAATACTTTGGTGTTTGTGGACCATGCAACCTCTGTCACAGCTATTCACCTCTGCCACTGTCATGGAAAAGTAGTCAAGGATGGGATGTGACAAATGGGCATGGCATGTTCTAATAAAATTTCATTTATGGAATAACTTTGAGTTTTATATAACTTTTGCATGTCACAAAATATTATTTGTCTTGTCATTTTTTTTAAACCATCTAAAATTGCAAACACCATTATTAGCTCATGGGCACACACACAAAAAGATGTGGCAGGCTGGATTTGGCCCATGGGCTATAATTTGCCAACCCTCTAATCAAGAGCATTTGTATTTATCTCTTGGTTTGAAAGGGCAGAATTTCTTTGAGAAGTACAAAGATGCTTCCTAAAACACTGTTAGCAGTGTTATCACACTATTTCTGCCTAGGGATGGCTACAGGTCTCAAACCAATTCAGAAAACATTTCCCAAGTATATATTAGGTTAAACAGAACTGATTAAGTGGCAGGCCAGGGGGCAGCTACCCAAGGTACCAATCTATGACTGAAGCTAAAATATCACTCTAATAAATCTGAAACAGCACACCTCTGAACTTAGTTTTCTACAGTCTTTTTACATAAATGGAAAAATAGAAATCCCTGAAAGTGAAGAACACAGCCATAAATGAACAGTAATTTAAAATAACACATGCCTACCCTATCCTTACTAAATACATATCGAGAAGACATTGAAATCAATTTAAAATATAATTATTTAAATGTTTTAGAGGTTGAAAATGATCTTTTTCTGTTTCTGGATCCCATGTAATCAACTGACCCTAAACTGTAGACATTGTTTTCAAGGAGCTCATTCTGGCTGTCCTTGACTTTCAACTGGTTAATTTTTTTTTAAGATTTTTTTTTAAGATTTTACTTATTTATTTGACAAAGAGAGAGATCACAAGTAGGCAGAAAGGCAGGCAGAGAGAGAGGGGGAAGCAGGTTCCCTGCTGAGCAGAGATCCCAATGCAGGGCTCAATCCCAGGACCCCGAGACCATGACCTGAGCCGAAAGGTAGAGTCTTAACCCACTGAGCCATCTAGGCGCCCCCACCTGGTTAAATATTAATTGTACATTTTATTGCAGCCCAAAGGCTGCTATTTCTGGGGATATTTCTTGAACTTGCAGACGTATCAATTGGTTGCTCTTGGTTTCCAGAGTTTCCTCTTCTTTGTACATACATACATATTTATTTTAAAATACCAAATATATTCTTTATATATATACAATGGAAATATTTATTTATGTACTTGAGTACTAAATTAATGCTTCTTTCTCTCATGAGACTGCCAAGCCCTTAAGATACATTTTATGGACCACGATAAATGTTCTGCCTGCATGTGGTTGGTAGTCATAAATAGTTATTCAATCAAGGAATAAGGAACTGACTGAAGATGGTGAACCTTGAAGGAAAGCAAATTTTTGCCTTAAATGCTATGATGACATTCCCTTCCACTTTCTCCATAACTTTTTATAATTCATTTTGCACTCATTTATTATGAATATGATAATCATATTTCTGAGATTCAAACAGTCCACCTTTGGGTGAATGGAGAATAGAGAGGGGGAGGAGATGAAGGCACCCCTAGAGTGAAAATTCATTAGACACAGAGGGTAGGCTTTTGAACCACAGCATACATTTTAAAGCTCACATGCTGGTTACTGGAGAAGAAGAAAAAAAAATCAACCACATGTATTTAAAAGCATTAGGGAGCACAAAGCAAAGTCTTCTTTCAAAACCATAGGAAGCTTGTTTTCAATTTTGATTCTAAAAGATGACAGCCATCTCTCTCCTTCATTATAATCCTCATCGCTGCCCTTACAATTAGGTCCTAGAATGCATGCTGGCTCTCAAACACAAAATCAAAAGCTTACAGCACAAATATATTTCTAGACACCCTTTATATGTTTTCTGTTCTTCTAGCAAGGGGCAGATTGAGTGGGTTCTCTCACTCAGTTAATTGTTCTGGGTCAGGATGTCCTCCTGTCTATGTGACTGGTATTTTAGCAAGGGCAAGAAAGAAAAACTTGTACATTAACAAGAATATTTAGGGGCACCTGGGTGGCTCAGTGGGTTAAGGCCTCTGCCTTCGGCTCAGGTCATGATCTTGAGGTCCTGGGATCGAGCCCCACATCGGGCTCTCTGCTCAGCGGGGAACCTGCTTCCCTCTCTCTCTGCCTGCAACTCTACCTACCTGTGGTCTCTCTCTGTGTCAAATAAATAAATAAAATCTTTAAAAAACAAACAAACAAACAAACAAAAAAGAATATTTAGACACTGAAAATTTGTGAATCAAATGGGAATATATTTCCTACCAAAAGATACACAGTCCAAAAATAGGTTAACCCATGTGATCAATTGAATCCAGGCTACAAATATTAGATTCCTTTGAGTTGTGGAATTGATGGTGGTGATGAATAACATAAATATAATGCACTAATAGGAAGAGATACAAATTCTGGAGGAACCATTCAAAGAACATAACTTAAGAGCATAGCAAGTGAATAATATTCTCCAGCAAAAGCAAAATATAAAGTCAAGAGTTATAGTCCTTTCAGCACTACCTAAACTCATAATTGACTGAAGTAAATTTTAAAAGAATCAAGTGGCCATATTTACCTGAGGATGCAATTCAGTGATCCCCATAGTTATGAGGCTATAAACGGAACATTGCAATAAGACAACATGCTTACTACCTGATTATGTAAAATTCATCTTCATTAAAATATTCCTCCCACTTAACACTGAATCTTCTACCCAAATTAAATACAGTACAAAGCAATTTTAAGGCACAAATACAAACCTTGCAACAAATGCAGGATTTTGTGAAGTTAAGAAAGTGATACTGAAAAATTTCTTAAACCTCTAGTGATTTATAATTAGGATTTTAACACTGGTAGAGCAGTTAATGATTGCATAGGTAATCATTGTTAGGGATGATGACACAGTTATCATTTTAAAAGAAAATGATTCATCAACAGATGAATGGATAAAGAAGATGTGGTATATATATACAATGGAATACTATGCAGCCATCAAAAGAAATGAAATCTTGCCATTTGCAACGACATGGATGGAACTAGAGGGTATTATGCTTAGCAAAATAAGTCAATCGGAGAAAGACAACTATCATATGATCTCCCTGATATGAGGAAGTGGAGAAGTAATGGGGGTGGGGGTTAAGGGGGTAGGAAAAGAATAAATGAAACAAGATGGGATCGGGAGGGAGACAAGGCAAAAGAGACTCTTAATGTCACAAAAGAAACTGAGGGGGGTGGGAGGGAGGGGTGTTGGGGTTACATTATATGTTTATATAAAAATTTAAAAAATTAAAAAAAAAAGAAAATGATTTATACATAAAAAGATCCAGAAAGGCCCTTGGGAAAACTCAAGGGAAAAGCTTGAATATTTTTAAAAATATGATACGCTATTTCATTTGCTGTGAAAACCAAAAGTGAAGAATGTTCTTTCACACCATCAGAAAAATTTTCTCACAAAGAATGTTCTAGGAAAAAATAATTATAAATTAGATCTTGCCTGTTCTAGGGACAGCTTTACCAACATTTTACAAAGTAAAATACATAAAATATAAAATAAACATTTACATATAAAATAAAATATAAATATAGAATACATATATTTTTAAAAGATTTTATTTATTTATTTGTGAGAGAGAGAGAGAGAGAGATCACAAGTAGGCAAAGAGGCAGGCAGAGGAAGAGGAGAGGGAGAAGCAGGCCCCCTGCTGAGCAGAGAGCCCAGTGCAGGGCTCAATCCCAGGACCCTGAGATCATGACCGGAGCCAAAGGCTTAACCCACTGAGCCACCCAGGCACCCCTTAGGATACACATTTTAAAAATATCAAAGAAAATAGGAGCACCCAGGTAGCTCAGTTGGTTAAGTGTCTGACTCTTGGTTTCAGCTCTGGTCAGGGTCGTGGGACAGGGCCTTGTGTCAGGCTCTGCACTCAGAGGGTAAGCTGCTTGAGATTTTCTTTCTCCCTTTCCCTTTACCCCTTCCCCTGCTTGTGCTCTCTCTCTCAAATAAATAAATAAAATCTTTAAAAGAAAACAAACATTTTCACACTATTACCTTCAGTTTTCAAGGTAACATTCCAATAACCCCTCTTCAGAATTTCTATGACACACTCATCTCCATTTTAAGTAGGTTCACTCTAAGGAAACTTTTCCTGGCACCAACTGTCCTTGACTACGAAGAATCACCTATGTGGAGTTCCACTTGCTGATTCTCTGAAAATTTTTTTCCCCAATTTTTTCATGGTCTCTTCCTCTTGAAGTGAGGCTTCTCCAGGTTTTATTCATTGGTCATAAGACAATATATTTTATTTTCTTATAAGGATACTTTTGAAAGTGAAAGAAGCCCCAAGTAATTAACAGTCACTGAGTTGTAACTGCTGGGACTTCCGATTTTTTGGACTCTAGTCTAACTCACTTTGCAGCTCTTCTCACACAAGCCAGCCCATTCCCAAACAGAGAATGAGTAATTTCCCTACCCGAATGCGGAATTCCTGTATTCCAATCTCACATATCCCATCTAACAGCCCTAACTGAAAATCTTGACAGAAACAAGACTCCTTTCCTTCTTCACTCACTTCAACCCATTCTATCAGCCACCTTCAAAGTGGTGTCACCTTTTTTCTTATGAATCCATCTCCATAATTTCAATACTGTTAGGAATAAGACCATGATGCTTTCGTTTGGACCCCCTGTGCCGAACACCTAATAGGTCTTCTGTGTCCTCTCCTTTCCAAGTTCATCTCACATCTTACCACACAGAGACAAACACAGATAAGAAAAGGCTCTGTCTTATCAATGGGCAACCACATCATTTTCCTTATACTCCTATAGGAGAGAGTGATCTTCTTGGCTCCACCTGGGGCAAGGCACTAGGATGTATGTGTCCTTCCAATATAATCTCTCACCATTTTGTACATCACACTTCATGGTAAAGCAGTAACTTTTAACCAGAGATATAGGAAGATGTATATGCACTGTGAACAATTTTTCTGGAGAGATGATCAAAGAATGCCATGATTACAAAATAGTTAACCAGAATATGAGAACAGTTATGACCCGGGAACAGTGAACATGTATTTCCAGTGGACACAGCTGTAAGTTTGTGTAGTCTCTACCACTCACGGTGGCAGATCATTGTGACCTTGGCCGAGTTAATTAACTTTCTAAGTATGTTTCCTCATATCTGAAACAGAAATACTATTTTTACCTTATATTGCTTATTAAGAGAATGAAATGAGATTGTTTTTGTAAAGTGCTGATGCAGTCTTTCAATCATCAGTAGTTTAGCAATGATGCTAACGAAGGAGACAATGATAATATATCGAGCTGTTCTCAAGGCTATACTTTTGTTTATGTTACTCCTTTTGCCTAAAAATCCTCTTCTTTCCCCATTTCACTGGATGAAATTTTCATTATTTAAGGTACAACTCAGACTTCACCTGCTTCAAAAGCCTTTTCCTTCCATACCCCAGACTGAGCTGTGCTCCACATTTTTACCTCTGCATAACTCTCTACAAAAAAAAAGCACCACAGTACATTGAAATGATTTATAAACCTGTTTCCCCAGCCAGACTATAAGTTCTTTCATGATCAAGGACTATGTCTTGTTACCTTTTTATCCTCAGTGCCTTGCACAGTACTTGGCACATAGTGGCAGAAGGTTCAAGGGAATTGAGGCTGATCAAGGAAAAAGATATAACTATAAGAGGAAATAACACACAGCAAGCTCTATTGGGTAGCCCTTGAGCAGGGATGCATGAAAGGGGAAGACTCCCCCCCCGCCCCCCCTCACAGTGTAAGACCTTTTGGAGGGAAAATTCAGAAGGGAGGAATGCAAGAGGACTCCTGGGAGAACAGGGAGTTGAGGAGGGGGCTTACATGTCTAGGTGATGATGTTTGGTTTCACAGCAAGGAGCAGCAAGGAGTCTTTGGGTCAGAGAGCTCCAAAGGCTGGTAGCAGCTTGGAAGTCTTGGTTCTGTCTTATCAATGGGTAACAGCTAAAGGGCAAAGTTTTTGTAAGGTATGCAAAGCAGGCAGGTCCTAAGTGGCTCAAAAATCTGCTGGTTTTTGGTTATTTTTAAAATAATTGGATGTGTAAAAATTTGAGTTGGTGCCAACAGGCTTTTGAGCTAATGGGTCTCAGCCTGCAGTAAAGAAATAAACAACCAAGAGGCTAATACACAGAGGCTATCTTTGGCTCATTTATGTAACATTAGTAGGTTCTCAGTGATTGTTGAACTTATATGAAGTTACTTAACTACAATTTTACTGTATACTCACAAGTTCTCAAAGGAACATCGTATTTTAATTGAGGTCAAATTCAGAGTCCAGAGTTAGAGGGCTTGGCTAATTTTTTCTTCTTCAATATGTCCATTAATCTATTCAGTTTTGGAATTCAAAATATTTAAAAGAGCTCTCTGGGAGACAGAAATACCATGACTTCCCTTTTTAGCTCTACAGCAAGCACCATACCTTGTGTATCAGGTGTACTCAATAAATATGTGTTATTTAGAATAAATTAATTAATGATTCCAAATCTCTCAAAGCACAAATGTGTAAAAAAATATTTATTTATTTGGGGCAGGGGAGGAGCAGAGGGAGAGGGACAAGCAGACTCCACACTGAGCCCAGATCCTGACACAGGGCTCTATCCCATGACCCAGAGCTGACACTTAACCAACGGAGCTACTGAGGTGCCTTATGTTTTAAAAATAAGATCTTTATAACAGAATGCCTTTTTTAGCCTTTAAATAAATAAATAAATATATATGTGTATATATATATATGTGTGTGTGTGTGTATATATATATATATATATATATTCTTGAAAAGAAAAGCTCAATTCTTAACACTTTTAGAAATATTCAGTTGTATTTGCTAAATTAAGGTATATGGGTATTTTTTCATTGAAAATAATGAATGAAAAATTATATATATGAAATGCTACCTAATGTAAGCAACTTGAAGTTATCAGAAGAAATGTAATGCCTGAAGAATCATCTTCTTCATAAAAATGCCTATTCTTCCTCTTGAAGCCAGCAAATGACGGTGAGAAGGGGAAGGAGGAAGAGGAGTAAGAGATGGCTGGATGAATGGCTGGTTGTATGGATGATATTTATTTCACATTTGCTATGTGCCAGGATTAATGCTTGGAACTTGACCCACATTATCTCATTTAATTCTCACAGTTTTCCAAGGAAGAGACCGTTATTGTTCCATTTTAAATCTGAGGCTTAGAGAGGTTAAGTTACATACACAGAACAACAGAGCTAGTCAATTATATTTGAATGCACGTTCTCCGACTCAGAGCACATCTGCTCAAAGACTAAATGAGCACGCATACATGCTAAGAATGAAGGATTTCAGTTTGCACAGCTTCTGTTCCATAAGAGAGAACTTCAAACTTTTTCTAAGTTGATCTTTCAGTATGCTGCTAAAAATACTCCTTTATTTGAAAAGTAATTTCAAACACACTGAAAACACAATAAAATCTGAGTGTAATTGTAATTAAGTTCCAGATCAACATATACTAGGAGAAAACTAAAGAAAGCAGCTGGAAATCTCTTTGAGTCCCACCACACCCACTCACTGTTCAGTGGGTCTAATTATGGTCAACATCAGTGCCTGTTATAAGGATGAAGAATATGGTTCTGCCACTTTTTTGGAACTAGTTCTGTAGGATAGATATTAAGTAGGTTTGGGCATGATATGGGTAATTGTCATCCAATCTGCAATAGCACTATATAATCAAAATGATTTAAAATACAGTCATTTTTGGAAAAATCTTTTTTTGATACTTTATTTTTTGTGGTCATTTGTTTATGTACTCCATGGTTGGTCCCATAGGGTATGATTTAATAATATTTTTAGATCTTCATTTAACAACAACAAAAAAAGCAAGACACCCTTATAATTCTAGAATGAATTCAACAGTTGCAAACTTGAACTAGGGATAATCAAATTGACAATAACAAAATCTTGAAAATTAAATGAAATGTCTAATTTAAGCTCCATAAAATGTAGAATTTAAACTACTATATATGTGTGCACACATATATGTGTATGTGTGTGTGTGTGTGTGTGTGTGTGTGTGTGTGTATCTCAAGTGCAGTCTGAAAACTCAGCCTTAAAAGTTGTAAAATCCGGGTACTTAAGTATTAGATGGAACAAGTAATTAATTTCAGACATTTCAAGTACTGATGGTAGAGCAAACAGTCTAAATTTTCCGCAACTCCTGCAAACATTTGTTGTTTACATATTTAGAGAGGCTAGGCTCATAAATTAAATGGAAGCATAAGCCAACACTTTGTAATGAAACAGTGGGAGTTATACACAGAACCAAGAAACTAAGATAAAGATTCAGGAAGAGTCTTCCTGATTGTTTTATTACAGTACTAATGGAATCCCCCAAAGCAAGGCAATGGAGCAAATTCCATCGAATGTGTTTGTCCACTGGATAGAGTGCCAATGAGAATAATAAATTAGGAGCTCCCGGGCACTTTTATTTCCAGAAGTATTTTTGTATTAGTAATTTAAAAATTAATTGCCAATATTTAAAAAATAAAAATAAATGTATGCAATCTCAGTTTTTCTTAGAAACTCCAAAGCATTAATACTGGGCATGTAGTCCCTTAAGGCAACCATGCCTTGAACTTGAATGACTGGGGCTCCTTTAGAAGGATCATGTGTTTATTTGAGGCAAGAGTCCCTGCTGCACTCTATGATGTGGTATGAGGTCTCTGTAAGTCATCAAGCTTATCTGCATGATCCTGGTAGAAATAGAAATGAGAGTTTGGGAGCTTTGGACTAAGGGATGAAGACAGTAAGAAAAACTGGACCACTGAACGCAAATCTGCCCTTAAATTCCTGTAACAGAGATGGAGAATTGTGTTGATATTATGGTTTTCTTAGGGTTCAGCATAGCATCTGGCATGTCAACTGAACTTTGTTGAGCAGTGCTTTGTCCAAGGGTTATTAGTAGATGGTAGGTTGAACTAGAAATACGATTTCATGGGACTCAAACATTGCAATTGGATTTTGACTTTTATATATCCCAAATGAAGTGTTTAATTAACATCTTACCAAACTAAATGTTTTTTTTTATGATTTTATTTATTTATTTGATACAGAGAGAGAGAGATCACAAGTAGGCAGAGAGGCAGGCAGAGAGGAGGAAGCAGGCTCCCCACTGAGCAAAGAGCCCGATGCAGGGCTCGATCCCAGGACCCCGAGATCATGACCTGAGCCGAAGGCAGAGGCTTAACCCACTGAACACCCAGGTGCCCCACTAACTGGTTCTTGACTAAATCAATCAAAGCAATCCCACTATTTGGTATATCAGATAGAGACCCAATATTTTCTTTCTCTAGGACATTAGCTACAATCCATATGAATGATCTCCACAAAAATATTTATAAACTAAAAAATATTTACCAAGCATCTCTTAAAATTAGACAACAATAATATAAAGGAAAAAAATTTCCCCAAAGACAATAGGATGACTCTAAAATAATGCAATACGGGAATCGTTTTCTTAATTATATTATTTCTAGTGTGTACAACTGACCATATTTTTGTAATATGTAAAAGTGTTTTCTGTATAACCTGTGCATTTAACTAGCCACTGCTTTATCCTTCTAAAAGGTAAAATTTTTTTTTTCTTCTTCTTTCCTCTTTGGAAAAAAAAAAAGATTTTACTTATTTATTTGAGAAAGAGACAAAGAAAGCCCAAGGTGGGGGGTCGGGCAGAAGGAGAGGAGAGGGAGAGAGAGAAAGAAGCAGGCTCTCTGCTAAGCGCAGGGCTTGATGTGGGACTTGGCCCCAGGACCCCGAGATCATGACCTAAGCCTAAGTCAGACACTTAACTGACTAAGCCACCCAAGTGCCCCTAAAAGGTAAAATTTTGGGAAAAAAAAAAAAAACCCCCTGAAAAAAACTTTTTCCTTTTCTTTTATTTAGACTTTTCTCTATACTTCTAAAAAACTTCTTCAGGTGGGAAAAAAGATGAAAAAAAAAAACCCTAAAGGATAGATATGTAATGTTTTTTGTTTGTTTTTGAAGAAGCAAAATACGTGTGCCATATCTGATTCACGCTTACCAGGAAAATTCATCAAAATACTAGTATAGTGAAATTACATTATATTGCCTATTTTTTTCACATTTTTAAAAGATTTTACTTATTTATTTAAAAGAGAGAGAGGGGGACTCCTGGGTGGCTCAGTGGGTTAGGCCTCCACCTTCGGCTCAGGTCATGATCCCAGGGTCCGGAGATCAAGCCCTGCATCGGGCTCTCTGCTCAGCGGGGATCCTGCTTCCTCCTCTCTCTCTGCCTGCCTCTCTGCCTGCTTGTGATCTCTGTCTGGACGATGCGGGCGCACTGGGTCCCCTTGCCGGCGCCAAGACCACCGAGGAGGAAGACGATCAGCGGTTTCATGAGGCGGTGAGGGCAGAGAAAAAGCGGCCGGTGGGTCAGCATCCGGAAGCTAAGGCCCAGGACGTGCAGCAGCCTCACTAAACTTACTCCTTAAAACAAACAAACAATAGTAATTCTGATAAACATGGCTTGCAGGGTGTATTAACACAGATTATTCCTCATTTCTATTAAGCTTTTTTTTATTTGAACTACCTAATAATATCAAACTCAAAAAGGAATTAGGATGAAATGCAAATTTCTTATTTGATTGACACTAATAAGACATCTGGAAATGCTTTACTGATTATTTTTATGGTATTTTTCTTTTATTAGGTATCTTGTGAAAGCATGAAAGGCAGGAATAAGTTGTCTATCACCAGAGAAGTTGAAGAGCTCTGAATGACCACTGCCTTCATTCACTCAACAAGTGTTTTTTTGAAGGTCTATTGTTTTAGGTCTGGCCTAAAATGTTAGACATGAGAAATACAATTATAAACAGAATGGTGTAGATGCTCTAGAACTAACTAGGTCATTGAGCTACATAAATTTTAAAATCATTTAAAAACATAAATACTAAGTGTGTTGCATATATATCAAAGAAATTACTTTGATAACTAAAGTTATCAAACTGATAAATCCCCAAAGACTGTAGTAACCATTAATAATACCATGTATAATTAATTTTCTTTGTATTATAAGGGAAAGAAGAAAATTTAAAGACAATAAAAACTTCCCACAACTGACTATAATCCATGGGGTTGGGTGTTATAAGATAACCTGATACACAGAACACTTGATCCTGTTTGAACCTCAATTCTAAATGATGTAGAAAGCATCAAAGAAGAATATTACCTTTCCCTTTCTCTCTATTTACAGTGCTTCTAGTGAAGATATTTTATTTGAGAGTGTTCGTGTAAAGCTCTTGGAATATGACCTGGCACAAGTAAGTACTATGTAATTGTTCAATGCTGCCATTGTTTTATTATTACTATTGTAATAGGCTGTCTAGGACAAAAAAACAGAAGCAAAGAGAATGAATATACATATGTTGATATCATATATCATTTATATATATGTTATCAATTATAATAATCATCAGGAATCAGTTAAGGAAAAATATACAATAAAATTTTAAGAAGTATATTCTTGAACATTTGTCTGCCTTTATTTCAAAAAGTTACCTACTATTTTTTTCATTTTGTTTCTTTTCACTGTTCCAAAATTCATTGTTTATGCACCACACCCAGTGCTCCATGCAATACGTGCCCTCCATAATAGCCACCACCAGGCTGACCCAACGCCCAACTCTCCTCCCCTCCAAAACCCTGTTTGTTTCTCAGAGTCCACAGTCTCTCATGGTTTGTCTCCCCCTCCAATTTCCCCCAACTCACTTCTCCTTTCCATTTCCCAATGTCCTCCACGTTATTCCTTAAGCTCCACAAGTAAGTGAAACCATATGATCATTGACTCTCTCTGGTAGCTACTACTTATAAGAAACTCCCAGATTAGCTAACATGTTCTCCAATATTCATTTACTGCATCCACAAATAAGAACAAATAATATATAAGAAATATATCTCTCTCCTTATAGTAATTTTTGACCAATGTGAGTTTACTGAAGGATATTCCACTGTCTCAGGTTTCTGATCTAAACCAAATAGATTTGCAAAATTATTAAAATGGGCCAAATCATAAAACAAACACTAAGCCTCATTTATCACTTTCAGGATATTCTCCCATGCTTTTTTGATTAATACTTTTATTAGAGGCATTCAATATAGATAATGCAAAATTAAATGGATTTTGCCAGAATACATTACAGCCATTAAAATAAATCAGACTATTAAATAGAGGGAAAAAGTAAAATCTGAAAGAAATGTAATCCCATATAACTTATGACAGAGTCAATTAATCATGTAAGTACAATTTGAGACTTTTCCTATAGAAAGAAAGGAATGGAGGTCCATTTAATACTTCCTAATTATTTTCACATTCTTTGAAGAAAAGACGACGAACCAAGGATTGATCTATACTGGACACGAAGACAAAATTTTCTTTGTTGTTTGACTTCCCTAGACTCAAATACCCTCTGCAGCACTTGCTAGACACAATATGAAACAAGATATAGTTCAGTAAGTGAGAAGCAACCCAAATTTCAATGCTTTCTAAACTGTCTGAAATAAGTCATTTGAGAAGAGCTCTTGTCTTTTGTCATTCTGTCTTCATTTCTACCTTCTGCTTCTGAAAACTTTTCTCCAGTGTTCCATTTCACAAAATTGCCTTCAATTTCCAATTACCTTAATAACAAGATAGAACATTTACTTGACTTTAATTATTGAACTTCACAAGTTTTTTGGCCTTTAAGATTTCCCCTTAAATATTAAAAAAGATGACAAGATGAACACTTTTCTACAAGTACAATAGTGCATCCAATATGAATTCACAGAATTATGATTAAGTTCATTTTACCAAATACCAAATGTCTGCTATAAAGCCTTTTTAATATTGTCTGTGTTTTACGCCATTTTTGAAATTTATTATTTATTGATTTAATAGATTTTTAGCTGTCAGTTTTAGTTTGGTGAATTTAAGGGACTTTTTACTTCGATATTGCTTGATGACAAGCTTAATCAATCAAAAAGTTCTACTTCTAAGCATGTGATTAGAGCCTTTTAGCTTTTGAATGGGATATAGGAAGTAAAAAACACCTTGCTGTTATGGAACCTACAGGATAGTTGGAAAGAAAAGAAGAGTATCATATAAGAGATGTTTGGAAAATATGAAAATTTCTTAGAGTTTTGGTGCAGTAGGAATTACTGTAGGGAAAGGAAGAACAAGGAGGAGGAGGATTGGATTTTGATGAAAAAGGAGAGGCTGTTAGGGCAGCTTCAAGATTTCAAGAAGATAAATCTTGATCCGTAAAACAAGTAAGGAAGGCAGGAAGAGTCCTTTGAGTAGGAAGCAGTATATGCAATGGGGCAGAAGTACAGCAGACTAAATGGAAACAATCAGGTTTTTTTTCTTTTTAAATTAAATATATATGACCTGCATTTACTGTAAATTACATCATGCAAACATAGCTTTCTGGGAAGCAGCGTACTATAATACCTAAACAGATGGGCATTATTTTTAGAAACCTGAATTTACCACATGACGCTGTTACACTTACCATATGTGTTAAACTGGGCAAGTGACAAATCCTTTAATACTTAGCCCTCTTCAGTCCTTGAAGAATTTATAGCTCTCCCCATGTCTTACCCTCCACTTCCTGTATAGCTTCCAGTGATCCTAATATGTTCATGAATGAGATTGCCAATGCATTAGTCTCTCTAAAGTCTTTCTTTCTTTGTTTCAATGGCTTCAGTGGCCCTGTATTCCACACTCCTGCTACTTTCTCCCTTGGTTATACCATTGATCTTATCATTAATGTATCACTAATGTATCCCTTCATTAATCTTTTTCAAATTTTTGTGAGAATAATTTCAAACTTGTACTCTCCAAAATCCTCCTATCTTTCCATTTCAGTCCCTCTATTTCCTGACTCCAAAAAGTCTTCTTTCTCACTGTGACTTCCAATGTGTTGACCTTCTCACATTTTCACTTTCTATTACCTCTGTTGTGTCCTCAGTCCTGTTCTTATTCAGCTCACATTACATGGTCAATCACTGTAATCACTCCCTTGCAAAAACTCTCCACTTGGTCTCTCTCTTTCCATCATCTTGCCTGCTAAATGCAAAATACTGCAAAATACTAAATTTGGCTAAATCTGAGCTTGTGCCGACTCAGGGCCTATATCCAAGCAGCTGAATACTTCTGGGGAAAAAAATGTAGCCATGCTGACAGGTTTTGCTTTAAATTCTTGACAGAAATCTCAAGTGAGCTCTTCGTGCTTGCCTAGCTATCTTGGTACATTTCCCTAGTCAATCCACCTTCTCATTCCACATGGCTCTTATTAGAAACCTTTTACTGTCTCCTCAAATTCTCAATCTCTTCCACCTCCTTGCTTCTCTCAGCTAAAGGTACTGCTTAGAATTTTCCATGAGAAAATATAAAATGAAGAGTGCCTGCCTGGCTCGGTTCGTAGAATATAAAGCTCTTGCTCTCAGAGTTTTAAGTTTGAGCCCCACTCTGGATGTAGAGATTACTTAAAAATAAAAAATCCTAAATAAAATGTAAATTGTAATAATACTTCCATGTACTTCTACTACCAACTAACTTGGATCTGTATCCATATATTCAACCTCTTCCTTCTCTTGTGTTGTGATAGGAGTACCTATCTAAAGCCAACCTTCCACCTGGCTCTGTAGATTCCTGTTTTCATTCCCATGAAAAGGTCTGGCTCCTGAAATTTTCCTCTCTCTTTCCTATAGCATCCAATTTTGCCTTCAACAGTAGAGGTCAGCAAACTATGACCCAGAGAGTCAAATCTGCTGGACAAATTAGCTAAGATGGTTCTAACATGTTTAAATAATTGGGGAAAAAACCTCCAAAGGATAATAATATTCCATGACACATAAAATTATCTGAAATTCAAAGATCGGTGTCAATAAAGTTTTATGGAAACACAACCTTGCTCATTTATTTATGTGTGATCTCTGGTTGCTTTCATGTTACAATAGCAAAGCTGAGTAGTCCCAATAGGCATGCACGGCTGGCAAAGCTAAACATATTTATTATCTAGCCCTTTACAGGAAAAGTTTTCTGACTTTGATTCTATAAAATCAGTCTCAATAATATTTAATCATGCTGCATTCACTGTGTGTTAAACACAAGACCATTCCTTGACTCCCTGTCTCCCTCCAGCTACAACATCATGTCGCTGCTTTCCTTTGCCTCAAAAATTCTCAATATAATTATCAGTATCTACAGCTTTTAATGCCAGATTAGAGATCTGCTTTCATCTCATTCCTTTAGGTTTCTGTGCCTGCTGTTTTACTGACACTGCTCTTTCACACTGAAGGTGGGAAGCCCTGTGGCTCCTTCGTTCTACTCCTACACTACCTTTTAGCTGCATTTGACTCAGACCACTCTCCTCTCCATTTCCATTGAGGCCCACCCTCTCTTGGTTAATTTCCTTCTTATCTGGCTGAAGCCCCTCTGTTTCTCCTTTGCTGGACATTTTCATTTTCCCAACATCTAAAAACTGGAGAGTTCTTGGGATTAGCATTCTGACCTCCTGTCTTTTGTTCCTTTGTTTCCTAGGTGATCTCATCCAGCACCATGGTTTTAAGTAACACTGCTAAACTGATACTCTTATTTATTAGTCCATCCCTGATATTTCCCTTCAACTTCAGACTCACATACACAAAGGCCTACTTGCCTAAAAACACACTTGATTTTCCCCCAAACCTTCTCCTTCTTCTCTATATTCTGTATCTCAGTAAAAACACAACCCCCGCTCCTCTAAATGCTTAAGCCCAAATCTCTGTTTTTTGTTGTCTTTGATTTCATTCTACTTCTCCTATTCCAAGCTTACCGGTTCTTTGATTTCTCTTTACCTCTAATACTCATATACTACTAGTTCTACCTTTCCAATAAAACCAAAAATTCAACTACCATTCACCGCCTTCATTCCTGTGACCTTAGTCCCAACCATCATCTTAGGTCGTGACTACAGTCATAGCCTCTTTTTTTTTTTTTTGAAGATTTTTTATTTTTATCTTTTTTATAAACATATAATGTAACCCCATCACCCTCTCCTGACACCCCTCCCTGCCGCCCCCCTCAGTTTGTTTTATGACATTAAGAGTCTCTTTTGCTTTGTCTCTCTCCCGATCCCATCTTGTTTCATTTATTCTTTTCCTACCCCCTTAACCCCCAACCCCGTTGCATCTCCACTTCCTCATATCAGGGAGATCATAGGATAGTTGTCTTTCTGATTGACTTATTTCGCTAAGCATAATACCCTCTAGTTCCATCCATGTCGTCGCAAGATTTCATTTCTTTTGATGGCTGCGTAGTATTCTATTGTATATATATATACTTCTTCTTTATCCATTCATCTGTTGATGGGACATCTAGGTTCTTTCCATAACTTGGCTATTGTGCACACTGCTGCTATAAACATTCAGGTGCACGTGCCCCTTCGGATCACTACGTTTGTATCTTTAGGGTAAATACCCAGTAGTGCAATTGCTGGGTCATAAGGTAGCTCTATTTTCAACTTTTTGAGGAACCTCCATGCTGTTTTCCAGAGTGATTGCACCAGCTTGCATTCCCACCAACAGAGTAGGAGGGTTCCCCGCTCTCCACATCCTCACCAGCATCTGTCATTTCCTGACTTGTTCATTTTAGCCATTCTGACTGGTGTGAGGTGGTATCTCATTGTGGTTTTAATTTGTATTTCCCTGATGCCGAGTGATCTTGAGCAGTTTTTCATGTGTCTGTTGGTCTTCTTTGCAGAAATGTCTGTTCATGTCCTATGCCCATTTCTTGATTGGGTTATTTGTTCTTTGGGTGTTGAGTTTGCTAAGCTCTTTATAGATTTTGGATACTAGCCCTTTATCTGATATGTCTTTTGCCAATATCTTCTCCCATTCTGTCAGTTGTCTTTTGGTTTTGTTGACTGTTTTCTTTGCTGTGCAAAAGCTTTTGATCTTGATGAAGTCCCAATAGTTCATTTTTGCCCTTGCTTCGGCATTGTTCCTAGGAAGAAGTTGCTGTGGCTGAGGTCGAAGAGGTTGCTGCCTGTGTTCTCCTCAAGGATTTTGATGGATTCCTTTCTCACATTGAGGTCCTTCATCCATTTTGAGTCTATTTTCATGTGTGGTGTAAGGAAATGGTCCAATTTCATTTTTCTGCATGTGGCTGCCCAATTTTCCCAACACCATTTGTTGAAGAGGCTGTCTTTTTTCCATTGGACATTCTTAACTGCTTTGTCGAAGATTAGTTTACCATAGAGTTGAGGGTCTATTTCTGGGCTCTCTATTCTGTTCCATTGATTTATGTGTCTGTTTTTGTGCCAGTACCATACTGTCTTGATGATGACAGCTTTGTAATAGAGCTTGAAGTCTGGAATTGTGATGCCACCAACTTTGGTTTTCTTTTTCAATATTCCTTTGGCTATTTGAGGTCTTTTCTGGTTCCATATAAATTTTAGGATTATTTGTTCCATTTCTTTGAAAAAAATTGGATGGGATTTTGATAGGCATTGCATTAAATGTGTAGATAGCTTTAGGTAGCATAGACATTTTCACAATATTTGTTCTTCCAATCCATGAGCATGGAACATTTTTCCATTTCTTTGTGTCTTCCTCAATTTCTTTCATGGGTACTTTATAGTTTTCTGAGTATAGATTCTTTGCCTCTTTGGTTAGGTTTATTCCTAGGTATCTTATGGTTTTGGGTGTAATTGTAAATGGGATTGACTCCTTAATTTCTCTTTATTCTGTCTTGTTGTTAGTGTAAAGATTTCTGTGCATTGATTTTATATCCTGACACTTTACTGAATTCCTGTACAAGCTCTAGCAGTTTTGGAGGGGAGCTTTTTGGGTTTTCCACATATAGTATATCATCTGCAAAGAGTGATAGTTTGACTTCTTCTTTGCCGATTTGGATGCCTTTAATTTCTTTTTGTTGTCTGATTGCTGAGGCCAGGACTTCTAGTACTACGTTGAATAGCAGTGGTGATAGCGGACATCCCTGCCGTGTTCCTGACCTTAACGGAAAAGCTCTCAGTTTTTCTCCATTGAGAATGATACTTGCCGTGGGTTTTTCATAGATGGCTTTGATAATATTGAGGTATGTGCCCTTTATCCCTACACTCTGAAGAGTTTTGATCAGGAAGGGATGCTGTACTTTGTCAAATGCTTTTTCAGCATCTATTGAGAGTATCATATGGTTCTTGTTCTTTTATTAATGTATTGTATCACATTGATTGATTTGCGGATGTTGAACCAACCCTGCTGCCCTGGAATAAATCCCACTTGATCGTGGTGAATAATCCTTTTAATGTACTGTTGGATCCTATTGGCTAGTATTTTGGTGAGAATTTTCGCATCTGTGTTCATCAAGGATATTGATCTGTAATTCTCTTTTTTGATGGGATCCTTGTCTGGTTTTGGGATCAAGGTGATGCTGGCCTCATAAAATGAGTTTGGAAGTTTTCCCTCCATTTCTATTTTTTGGAACTGTTTCAGGAGAACAGGAATTAATTCTTCTTTAAATGTTTGGTAGAATTCCCCTGGGAAGCCATCTGGCCCGGGGCTTTTTGTTTGGAGATTTTTGATGACTGTTTCAATCTCCTTACTTGTCATGAGTCTATTCAGATTTTCTATTTCTTCCCGGTTCAGTTTTGGCAGTTTATATGTCTCTAGGAAAGCATCCATTTCTTCCAGATGTTAAATTTGCTGGTGTA
>ML110689.1:0-13339 GCA_003697995.1 Taxidea taxus jeffersonii | reverse complement strand
GAGGGAGAAGCAGGCTCCCTGCCGAGCAAGGAGCCCAATGTGGGACTCGATCCCAGGATGCTGGGATCATGACCTGAGCCGAAGGCAGCCGCTTAACCAACTGAGTCACCCAGGCGTCCCTCATAATATGTTCTTATAATTGTTTGTATTTCTTTGGTGTTGGTTGTGATCTCTCCTCTTTCATTCATGATTTTATTTATTTGGGTCCTTTTTCTTTTCTGTTGGATAAGTCTGGCAAGGGGTTTATCAATCTTATTAATTCTTTCAAAGAACCAGCTCCTAGTTTCATTGATTTGTTCTATTGTTTTTTTTTTTTTTTTTCGGTTTCTATTTCATTGATTTCTGCTTTGATCTTTATTATTTCTCTTCTCCTGCTGAGTTTAGGCTTTCTTTGCTGTTCTTTTTCGAGCTCCTTTAGGTGCAGGGTTAGGTCATGTAGTTGAGACCTTTCTTGTTTCTTGAGAAAGGCTTGTATCGCTATATATTTTCCTCTCAGGACTGCCTTTGCTGTGTCCCACAGATTTGAACGATTGTGTTTTCATTATCATTTGTTTCCATGAATTTTTTCAATTCTTTAATTTCCTGGTTGACCCATTCATTTTTTAGAAGGATGTTGTTGAGTCTCCATGTATTTGGGTTCTTTCCAAATTTCCTCTTGTGACTGAATTCTAGCTTCAGAGCATTGTGGTCTGAAAATAGGCAGGGAATGATCCCAATCTTTTGATACCAGTTGAGACCTGATTTATGACCCAGGATGTGATCTATTCTGGAGAATGTTCCATGGGCACTAGAGAAGAACGTGTATTCTGTTGCTTTGGGGTAGAATGTTCTGAATATATCTGTGATGTCCATCTGGTCCAGTGTGTCATTTAAGACCTTTATTTCCTTGTTGATCTTTTGCTTGGATGTTCTGTCCATTTCAGTGAGGGGTGTGTTAAAGTCTCCAACTATTATTGTATTCTTGTCAATGTGTTTCTTTGATTTTGTTATTAATTGGTTTATATAGTTGGCTGCTCCCATGTTAGGGGCATAGATATTTAAAATTGTTAGATCTTCTTGTTGGACAGACCCTTTGAGTATGATGAAGTGTCCTTCCTCATCTCTTATTATAGTCTTTGGCTTAAAATCTAATTGATCTGATATAAGGATTGCCACCCCAGCTTTCTTCTGATGTCCATTAGCATGGTAAATTGCTTTCCACCCCCTCACTTCAATCTGGAGGTGTCTTCAGGTCTAAAATGAGTTTCTTGTAGGCAGCATATTGATGGGTTTTTTTTATCCATTCTGAAACCCTGTGTTTTTGTTTTTGTTTTTTAGATTTTATTTATTTATTTCACAGACCGATATCACAAGCAGGCAGAGAAGCAGGCAGAGAGAGAGGAAGCAGGCTTCCCGAAGAGCAGAGAGCCTGATGCGGGACTCGATCCCAGGACCCTGAGATCATGACCTGAGCCGAAGGCAGTGGCTTAACCCACTGAGCCACCCAGGCGCCCCAACCCTCTGTCTTTTGATTGTGGCATTTAGCCCATTTACATTCAGGGTAACCATTGAGAGATATGAATTTAGTGCCATTATACTGCCTGTAATGTGATTATTACTGTATATTGTCTCTGTTCCTTTCTGATCTACTACTTTTAGGGTCTCTCTTTGCTTAAAGGACCCCTTTCAATATTTCCTGTAGAGCCGGTTTGGTGTTTGCAAATTCTTTCAGTTTTTGTTTGTCCTGGAAGCTTTTTATATCTCCTTCTATTTTCAATGGTAACCTAGCTGGATATAGTATTCTTGGCTGCATGTTTTTCTCGTTTAGTGCTCTGACTATATCACGCCAGTTCTTTCTGGCCTGCCAGGTCTCTGTGGATAAGTCTGCTGCCAATCTAATGTTTTTACCATTGTATGTTACAGACTTCTTGTCCTGGGCTGCTTTCAGGATTTCTCTTTGTCACTAAGACTTGTAAATTTTACTATTAGATGATGGGGTATGTACCTATTCTTATTGATTTTGAGGGGGTTTCTCTGCACCTCCTGGATTTTGATGCTTGTTCCCTTTGCTATATTAGGGAAATTCACTATGATAATTCTCTCCAATATACCTTCTGCTCCCCTCTCTCTTTCTTCTTCTGGAATCCCAATTATTCTAATGTTGTTTTGTCTTATGGTATCACTTATCTCTCAAATTCTCCCCTTTTGGTCCAGTAGTTGTTTGTCTCTCTTTTGGTCAGCTTCTTTATTCTCTGTCATTTGGTCTTCTATATCACTAATTCTTTCTTCTGCCTCATTTATCCTAGCAGTAAGAGCCTCCATTTTTGATTGCACCTCATTAATAGCTTTTTAAATTTCAACTTGATTAGATTTTAGTTCTTTTATTATTTCTCCAGAAAGGGCTTTTATTTCTCCCGACAGGGTTTCTCTAATATTTTCCATGCCTTTTTCAAGCCCGGCTAGAACCTTGAGAATCATCATCCTGAACTCTAGATCTGACATATTACAAATATCTGTATTGATTAGGACCCTAGCCTTCTGTACTGCCTCCTGTTCTTTCTTTTTTGTGGTGAGTTTTTCCACCTTGTCATTTTGTCCAGATAAGAATATACGAAGGAGCAAATGAAATACTAAAAGGGTGGCAAAGACCCCAGGAAAAAGTGCTTTAACCAAATCAGAAGAGACCCCAAATCATGGGGGGGAGCAGAAGAAAGGGGGTAAAAAGAATTTTCAGAAAAGAGAAAAAAACACAAAGAAAGAGACTTAGAGAAAGAACACAAAGAAAAAAATATATATATTAGACTGGTGACTAGAACAGGGTCACCCACTTAATTTGGGGAATATTTTGGTCTCTTAGAAGAAACTACCTCCCAAAATTTTAAAGAATGAAAAACATATATAAGGATAAACACAATGAAGGGATGGAATATGACTATAAAGATGAAAAAAAAATTTTTTTTAATTTCTAACAAAGGAGTTGATAAGGTAAGTTGGTTGGGAGAATAAAAAAAAAAGAAAGTGGAGAGAACTTGCTTGGGCTGGAGACTAGATCAAGCCCGGTGCTAGATTTAGGGTGTATTTTGATTTATTAGAAGTTGTACCCCAAATTTTTTAGAAGAAAAAACCCTATGTGTATACAAAGAATAAAGTTAGATACAATGAAGGATAAAATATGACTATAATAATGACGGTTCAAAAAAGATTTTTTTAAAGAAAGGTATTAAGATAAACTAGTTAAAAATGTTAAAAGAGGAAAGGGTAAAAGTTAAAAAGAATCAGCAGAATAGAAAAACAATTAAAAAAATTAATTAACTTTGCAAGAGTAAAGATTCATGGGGAGAAAGCCATGAGTTCCATCCTTTGCTTTCTCCTCCTCTGGAATTCCGCTGTTCACCTTGGTACGTGAACTTGGTCTTGGCTGGATTTCTAGTTGATCTTCTGGGGAAGGGACCTGTTTTAGTGATTTTCAAGTGTCTCTGCCCCAGACAGAAGTGCACCGCCCTTACCAGGGGCTAGGCTAAGTAATCTGCTCGGGTTCGCTTTTGTTCCCTGAACACTTTCCTTAGAGTTCTGGAGGATGGGATGAAAATGGTGGCCTCCCAATCTCCAGCCTGGAAGAGCCGAGAGCTCAGGGTCCCACTCTTCAGTGCACCTTCAGAGACAAGCGCTCAGTCACTCCCGTCTCCCTGGCCTGCAGCCGTGCTTGGAGAAAAGTGCTCAATCACTCCCATCTCCCTGGTCTCCGGCTGCGCTCCGAGCTCACCCAGACTGTGACCAAGAGTCTCTGTCTCTGGCACACAGCCCCACCTGGAGTCTCCGAACCCTGCAGATCTCTGAGCTCTTCCAAGTTGGAGTCTCCCCGGATCTTGTGGGGACCCCACGCACAGAGCACTAGCCTGTGTCACGGATTATGGTTCAAGGTAACCCCGGGTTGAGAGCTCACTACTTGGCTCTGTCTCCATAGCCGGCTTCCCTGCTCTAATACCTGTGAGTCTGCGACACTCAGACACCCCCGATCCTTCTATGACCCCGTGGGACCTGAGGCCACGCTGTCCCCACGAGGTCTTCACCCCGGTTTAGCCTCTGGAGTGATGTCCCTCCGTGTAGTAGATTTTTAAAAGTCCTTATTTTGTGCTCTGTTTGTCCGCCGCTTGCTGGGAGCCAGGACCTCCCACCGTGGTCTATCTTCCCGTCGCTTTGGATTCACTTTTCCGCTCGTCCTACCTTTCAGAAAGTAGTTGATTTTCTGTTTCTAGAATTGTTGCTCTTCTTCTCTTCGATCTCCTGTTGGATTCGTAGGTGTCTGGAATGGTTTGATAAGCTATCTAGCTGATCTCCTGCTGCCTGATGTCGTCTCAGTCTGCTACTTCTCCGCCATCTTGACTCCTCCCCAGTCACAGCCTCTTGTTTGATATCCCTACCTCTACCCTTGTTCCCTCATATGATCCTTTTCAAGTGAATATCAAATCTTGTAACTCACCTTTAAATGGCTCCCCATTGCAGAAAGACTGAAATCAAACCATTTAACTATGGCCTGTACAGCCCCAGGTTATTTTCCCTTGTTTATTCTCCAACTTCATTTCCTTCCACATCCACCTCCTTCACTAGGCTTCATCACATTGGCCTGATTCTGCTGTTCACAACCATTAAGCTCAGTTTCTGTTGCTGTTCACTCTGTAACACCTTTTTTTCTCCCTGCTCTTCAAATGCTGTTAGTTAGCCTTCAGATTCCAGGTCAAGTATCTCCTGACCATAAAGGCCATCCTAGATACCTTAGCAGGCTCCACCTCTTGTCTCATCTGCCTACCCTTATCTTTCCTGCTTATTTCCTTCACAGCCCTTATCTTCTTCAGATATTGTACTACTATGTTTTTTATTACTTTACTAGAATATTAACTCCATAAGAGGAGGTTCCTTACTCTGTCTTAATTGCCATGGTATCCAAGAGTCTGGAAGAGTTGCCACTCATAACCATCTGTCAATTTCCTATATGAATTAATAAATATACCAATAAAAAATCCATGTAAAATGTCCATACTGTTGACAAAGCAAAATGCTAAATAAATGGAGGCTGTTGATAAAATTATAAACATTTATATGAAGATAAATACAAATTAAAGTAGTAATAATTAAAATTTAAAAATAAACAATACTATTTTAATTTAAAGACAGCAAAGTGGAAGAGTGCCATGCAAAACACTATAAACAGTAATACTACAGAATAATAAACCTATAAAAAGACTTAAAGCTCAGACCTATTTCTAATGGGTTTGTAGTCCTGACAATATATCATTTTCTGAGAGGGTATCATATCTTTATTCAGAATACTCAAGCATGCATATGTGCACACACTCATGTATACACACACTATGATGGAATATCCTGCAGAAGTCAGCACTGGCAGCCACAGGGAAAGAGAACGGAACTATCTTTTCCTTGAAGAAAGGAAATGAAGCTGCTGCTCTTCTATGCTTCTTTAAGTTTTGATTGTGTTAAGTCTGGTCTCTTCCAAGTTCTGAATAGAACATTAAATTAAGTACTGCCAGGCAGTGTGACTAATATTCTTTTCTCATTCTTCTAGACCTTTGACTGTGCCTTGGGTAACAGCCTCTACATAGCTGACTTTGATCTCTTTTCCTTGGTTCAGGTGGTATATGGGATATTTTCAAAAAGATTTAAGTGTGTGGTTGCAAGCGATGGATTTATATTCAAACGGCACGAGCTTCTCATTTGAAAAAAAAAAGTTGAAAAAATAGTTATATGTGAACACTGAACATCTACTTTCCTTTGAAATGATAAAGTTTCTGCAATTTGATTGAGTTTATTTTGTTTGTTTCACTTCAGTGCAATTCATTAAACAGGGATGAATGTCTATAATGTCAAAAGCAATGTGTTGGCCACTTAGAGGATACCAAATGAGCCAGGTGTGGAAAATGGATTCTACCTCCTGGGCCACTCCAGTTGAATGATTATAGTTGCCTGAGGAGCTATCTTGAGAAGGACTGTGAAGTTGTGATTGGAATTATGGGAAACAGTGATATGATCCATGAATGATATTTGACTAAATTGGCAAAAGGGGAATCACTGCACAAATATTGAGGGCTTACTATGTTAGAACTTGATAGTTATCATTCTTAGATAGTTCTAGTCCACTAAGCAAGGAAAGATTAATCCACACAGTTATATGGCAGGGAGTCGTTAATTGTTTAATGCAGGAATTAATTGTGTTGTTTGTTTTTTTACTTGAACAGACTTAGCAGCAGAAAACAGTAAGTAGACTTTTCCTTTTTCCCTATTCATAGGAAAGTTAACCAGGTTCCACTACCTTTGCAAATCTGGGAATCCTTGGTCCCTGGGGTAAAGTTACCATTTGTTTGTTTCTGAGCTATGTAGGGTGAGGCTGCTCTCAGCAACCTTCCTCTCAATGACAGACCCTTAACTAGTTCATTCTAGCAGGGTTATCCAAGAAGAATATAGAAATGGAGACTGATTATTGAGAGGAAAAATTAATTAATTAAATGTTTGTATTTCTCCTCCTGAGAACATGGAGGAGTAAGAAATTTTGCAAAGGCCAGGATGTTCCATCTGGCCTTATAAATTCCTCTGGTGGTATGCAGAAGACCAGAGTAGGTATGGATGAGGAGGGTGTAGAATCATGGACTCACATGGCAGGCTACACCAAAAGTGGTCAATGGTGTAAGGAAATGGTCCAATTTCATTTTTCTGCATGTGGCTGTCCAATTTTCCCAACACCATTTGTTGAAGAGGCTGTCTTTTTTTCCATTGGATGTTCTTTCCTGCTTTGTCGAAGATTAGTTGACCATAGAGTTGAGGGTCTATTTCTGGGCTTTCTATTCTGTTCCATTGATCTATGTGTCTGTTTTTGTGCCAGTACCATACTGTCTTAATGATGACAGCTTTGTAATAGAGCTTGAAGTCTGGAATTGTGATGCCACCAACTGGCGAGGATGTGGAGAAAGGGGAACCCTCCTACACTGTTGGTGGGAATGCAAGCTGGTGCAACCACTCTGGAAAACAGCATGGAGGTTCCTCAAAAAATTGAAAATAGAGCTACCTTATGACCCAGCGATTGCACTATGGGTATTTACCCTAAAGATACAAACGTAGTGATCCAAAGGGGCATGTGTACCCAAATGTTTATAGCAGCAATGTCCACAATAGCCAAGTTATGGAAAGAACCTAGATGTCCATCAACAGATGAATGGATAAAGAAGAGGTGGTATATATATATACGATGGAATACTATGCAGCCATCAAAAGAAATGAAATCTTACCATTTGCGACGACATGGATGGAACTAGAGCGTATTATGCTTAGTGAAATAAGTCAATCAGAGAAAGACAACTATCACATGATCTCCCTGATATGAGGAAGTGGAGATGCAACGGGGGTGGGAGTTAAGGTTGTAGGAAAAGAAAAAATGAAACAAGATGGGATCGGGAGGGAGACAAACCAAAAGAGACTCTTAATGTCATAAAACAAACTGAGGGGGGTGGGGGGGGAGAGGGGTTGGGAGAGGGTGGTGGGGTTACATTATATGTTTAAATAAAGCTTAAATAAAAAAAAAAGTGGTCAATGGTACCTGAGAGCTAAGCAAAATTTCATATTTTCTACTTTAACTATAATGTAGTGGAACATGATCATCAAAATAGAGGCACAAAATTAAGTATGAAGGGGATTCAAGAAAAGTAGAAATATTTTAGTCTAATTTCATAGAGAATTTTATGTTGAAGAATAGCTAGGGTGGGTTACGTTGCAATGACTTATTTTGTATAAAGATATTTTCACAGCCTTGTCAAATGATGTACTTAAGGAATTCTAACATCCCTTAGAACTTGATGAAGAACTTGGGAAAATCACCTTCTATTTAAGTCTTGGAGTCCTAGTTATTCCAAGTATAGACTAACAGAGATAAGAATCTGACCCTATAGTGCCATCCTTGCCTCTGATATGAAGTCACAATAAGATCCAATTCCCTAGATTGGAACACCCAAGTATGCTGCATTAGGATGTTTTTTGTTTTGTTTTGTTTCCATAATAGTACTTGGCAAAAAGCCATGGTTGGTTCAAATCTGGAAACAACACAGTAATTTTTCACCTCTGTCTAGGGAGCCTTCTAACTACCATCTCCATGTTTTCAGTTCCATTCTTCAGACATTTTCTATTTCTCACATTTAGGAATACATCGTGTTTTAATTTTTTTCTAACCTACTTCACCCTGTGAGGATTTTATACCTTAGCTCATTTTCTTGACTATTTCTTTGGATGCTACATAACCCAGCATTCTTGATTACTTAGGTTTAATGTGCCTTCACTTAACCTAGATCAACCAAGGAGGTTCTGATATTGACTCAAAGGATTTGGTTCCACATCAGGTGTTTCTTCACTAGTTCACCAAATGATATATTTGTTTAGGTTTTAGGAAATACAAATTACTATGCTGGATGTGTTACCTCAGATTATTCAACAACCTGATGCTGGCATTAATTCCTGAGATGCAAGGACTTTTATATCTCATATGGTTCTATATGAGAAGTTATATTTCAACTGCAGAAGAGAAAATATGTGTATTTTTCATCTTTACATGGAACAAGTAGTTCATAGAGCACTACATTTAGAACATCAGGTAATGCTAATATAAAGAATGGAGACGATGGATCTGGGAATAATATTTAAAATAGAATAAATGAAATTGAATTACTTATCTCCTCAGTAAATGATGTTAAATGGAAAACAAAAGGCACTTGACTTCCTCAGGTCATTTTGTTGTAGATGTGTGTGTGTGTGTGTGTGTGTGTTTGGGGTCAAGTAATAAACTTGATGTCATGTATGGCAGAGTTTTAGAATACTGTCTTCAGATTCAGTTGGGCAAAATGGATTCAAATCAAGAGTTACTGACTGTGTGATCTCCTGTGTATTATTCAACCATTCTGAGGCACAGATCCTTCACCTGCCTAATGGAGATGTTAATGTCTACCTCCTCCAATCACTGTCAGGAATTAAATAAAATATTGCTTGTAAAGTGACTATGAGAATGGCAGTTTCATAGAAAAAACTGTACAGTAAATGATAACTTCTGCTTCGATATAATCAATATAGTATTAGAAATAGTAGTAGTTTGAGAAGCAGTGGTTGTATTATTAAATAACAGTAGTAGTAATAGTAGGTAAGAGTCAGCCTTACTATGAGTTTCCAAATGCTAAGAAAAATGTTGGCTCCATGGCTTTTTTTTCTTTAAGATTAAACTCCTTCCCAGAAGAAATGGTCATTTTACTAATACATTGTTTATGAGAGCATTCATTGTTAAAATCTTACTGGAAAATAATCTGAAAAAATTTATTAAAGTTAAAAACATGGAGGTTCTCTAAGCTATCTCATTTTGGGAAATCTCTCTTTCAAAAATAAAAGTAGTAGAATATACATATGTATAATTACATAAGTATATATAACTATATGTAGTTTTTTGGTGCTAATATTGGTGATACTGGGTGGCAAACCAGGAACAGTTGGGAGAGGTTGATCATTGACTTGTTTTTTTTTTATTGAGTTTATATACAAACTTTTACTAAATTTGCAATTTACTTCAGTTGTAAGAAATATTGCAAATTTCAGGAGTCACTATTTTTATAAGCATAAAGGACAAGTACTTTATAAAGGCCACTTATCTTCTATAGACTTCACTTTGTTTAGAGAACATCTAAGACAGTGGGTGGAAAAGACTTGGAAAAGGAAATGGTGGAAAATGGGGCAGATCCTTGGCTCTAGAATATACAAAAGTTCTAAGTGTAAACATACTTAGTTTCATATATAGTGTACTTTCAAGTATATATTCGATTGAGTAGGGCAGGAGCAGGGTGAGTTATGTTAAAAAGCCAATAGACATGGAATGAACAAAGAACAAAAGAAACTATTTGAACTAAAAAAACCACAAGACCTGCACATTTCCCACGTGAACCCAATTAAACATTATTTCCAACGTATTGCCCAAGTATCTACTGTGGCAAATCAGTTCACAAAGCCATGAAGTCATTCCAGGAAAATTTTATTTTACTTTCTTTATTTTTTTCTCTATTTTTGAAATTTTTATTTTAGATTAGAATTGTCTTTCCTCTTATATCTTCTTAACCCAATTTTTTAAAAAAAGATTTTACTTATTTATTTGAGAGAAAGAACACAGGTAGGGGGAGGGGCCCAGGGAGAAGCAGACTGCCTGCTGAGCAGGGAGCCAGTTGTGGGGCTCAATCCCAGGACCCTGATATCATGACCTGAGCCCGAGGCAGACACTTAGCTGACTGAGCCACCCAGGTGTCCCAATGAATCTCAGTTTTTGTTTTGGGAGTTGCTGTATTATGGTTAATGACAAAGTTTTCTATTTTTGTTTTTGAATTCTATGATTCCAGTTTATTTTATTTTGTTTTGTTTTTTTGAAAGAGGGAGGGGCAGAGGGAGAGAGAGACTCAAGCAGGCTACATGGCCAGTGTGGAGTCTGACACAAGACTCAGTCTCATGACCCTGATATCATGACCTGAGCCAAAATCAAGAGTTGGACACTTAACAAACTGAGCCACCCAGGTGCCCCTGTGATTCTGTTTTCATTTATTTAATTATTTATTTTTAAGATTTTATTTATTTATTTGACAGAAATCACAAGTAGGCAGAGAAGTAGGCAGAGACAGGAAGGGAAGCAGGCTCCCCGCTGAGCAGAGAGCACGATGCGGGGCTGGATCTCAGGACCCTGAGACCATGACCTGAGCCGAAGGCAGAGTAACCCACTGAGCCACCAAAGCACCCCTGTGATTCCGTTTTTTAAAATTATCTATTTATTTATTTTTAGTTGAAGTATATTTGCCATTCAATGTTTTATTAGTTTCATGTATACATTATACCGATTTGACAAATCTGTAAATTATGCAATGCTTATCACTATAATTGTAGTTATCATCTGTCACCAAGATTATTATAGTATTATTGGCTATATTCCCTTTGTGGTACTCTTCATCCCAATAAAACTTTGGCATTAACCATAGTACAGCAACTCCCAGAACAAAAACTGAGATTCATTGGGACACCTGGGTGGCTCAGTCAGCTAAGTGTCTGCCTCGGGCTCAGGTCATGATATCAGGGTCCTGGGATTGAGCCCCACAACTGGCTCCCTGCTCAGCAGGCAGTCTGCTTCTCCCTGCCCCCCCACCTGTGTTCTTTCTCTCAAATAAATAATTATCCCCCAGTTATTTTATAACTGGAAGTTTATACCTCTTAATCCCCTCAACCTTAAATGTAAGATCTGAAATCATAAAACTCCTAAAAGGATATATACGAAGTAACCTCTTAGACACCAACCTTGGCAACTTTTATCTGGATCTGTCTCCTCAGGCAAGGAAAACAAAAGCAAAAGTAAACTATTGGGACTACACCGACTAAAAAGCTTTTTGCACAGCAAAGGAAACCATCAACAAAATGAAAAAGCAACCTACTGAATGGAAGAAGATATTTGCAAATGATATACTGGATAAGGGGTTCATATGGGAGATGGAGAGGAGAAGTGAGAAGGGGAAAATCGGAGGGGGAGACAAACCATGAGAGACTGTGGACTCTGAGAAACAAACTGAGGGTTTGGGAGGGAGGAGGGTGCAGGGTTGGATAAGCCTGGTGGTGGGTATTATGGAAGGCAGGTATTGCATGGAGCATTGAGTGTAGTGCATAAACAATGAATTTTGGAATACTGAAAAGAAATAAAATAAATGGAAAAAAATCCCAAAATATATAAAAAGCTCATATAACTCAACACCAAAAAAACAAGTAATCCAATTAAAAACAGCAGAGGACCTGAATAGACATTTTTCCAAAGAAGACATACAGAGAGCCAACGGACACAAACACAAAATGTACGACATCCCTAATTATCAGAGAAATGCATATCAAAACCACAATGAGATATCACTTCATACTAGTGAGAACTAATAGCTCAAAAAGAGAAGAAATAACCAATGGTAGAGGATGTGTAGAAAACAGAACCTTTGTGTATTATTGACAGGAATGTTAATCATTATGGAAAACAGTATGGAGGGTCCTCGAAAAATTAAAAATAGAAGTACCACACAATCCAGTAATTCTGCTGCTGGGTATTTATCTGAAGAAAATGAAAACAGTAATTTAAAAAGATATATGTACCCCTATTTGTACTTCGGCCTTATTAATAATAGCTCAGATATGAAAGCAACCTCAGTGTCCCTCAACAGATGAATGGATAAAGATGTCTTACACTGGGGGCACCTGGGTGTGGGTTAAGCCTCTACCTTCGGCTCAGGTCATCATCTCAGGGTTCTGGGATCAAGCCCTGCATTAGGCTCTCTGCTAGGCAGGGAGCCTGCTTCCCCCTCTTTCCCTGCCTGCCTCTTTGCTTACTTGTGATCTCTCTCTCTCTCTGTCAAATAAATAAAATCTTTAAAAAAAAATCTCTTACACACATACATACTGGAACATTACTCATCCATAAAAAATAAGATCTTGACAAGGTTTTAAAGAGTCACCAGTAATTGAATAAGATGAGTTGTTAGTATTTTAGAGAGTTTCATATGAGCAGTTCAAAATGTTGCATTTTATTCTGATTATGTTCATTTTAACTTGGTGGTTATATGCACTATTTCAGAAAATTATGAAGATACTTACTAATAGCTTTTTTCAATTGTTACTTCGATTTGTTTACTTTATAAACTAAATATGTGGAATCCTATGATTTTCCCCAAATTTGGGGGAGATATTTTGCTGACCTGTGATACCCAAAATATGACAATCCTTTCTTTTTTTTAGTTTTAAAAAGTTAGAAAGTGTAAGTTCTTTAAATTTTCTTCTTAATTTTCAAAATTGTTTTGGCTAGTCTATTTCCTTTGCATTTTTTAAATAGATATTTTTGGAGCAGGTTTAGGTTTACAGCAATATTGAGTAAAAGCTATAGGACACTCTTTAATGGAATATTCCTTAGGCTGTTTTAGCTAGATGGCTAGAGAACTAGGCTGAATAGTTGTAATGAAACATACTGACATCTTTTACCCACATTTACAAGCAAAATTTAACCAAATCACGGGCAGTCTTTTTACTTATTTATTTTTAAGATTTTTCATTTATTTCTTTGACAGACAGAGGTCACAAATAGGCAGAGAGGCAGGCAGAGAGAGAAGGGGAAGCAGGCTCCTTGCTGAGCAGGGAGCCCGATGTGAAACTTGATCCCAGGACCCTGAGATCACTGACCTGAGCTGAAGGCAGAGGCTTAACCCACTGAGCCACCAGGTGCCCCTGGCTGTCTTTTAAAGTAAATTATAACTCTTTGAGGTTTTTATTT
>ML110688.1:42694-109361 GCA_003697995.1 Taxidea taxus jeffersonii | reverse complement strand
AGCCTCTTCAACAAATGGTGTTGGGAAAATTGGACAGCCACATGCAGAAAAATGAAATTGGACCATTTCCTTACACCACACACGAAAATAGACTCAAAATGGATGAAGGACCTCAACGTGAGAAAGGAATCCATCAAAATCCTTGAGGAGAACACAGGCAGCAACCTCTTCGACCTCAGCCGCAGCAACTTCTTCCTAGGAACAACGCCAAAGGCAAGGGAAGCAAGGGAAAAAATGAACTATTGGGACTTCATCAAGATCAAAAGCTTTTGCACAGCAAAGGAAACAGTCAACAAAACCAAAAGACAACTGACAGAGTGGGAAAAGATATTTGCAAACGACATATCAGATAAAGGGCTAGTATCCAAAATCTACAAAGAGCTTAGCAAACTCAACACCCAAAGAACAAATAATCCAATCAAGAAATGGGCAGAGGACATGAACAGACATTTCTGCAAAGAAGACATCCAGATGGCCAACAGACACATGAAAAAGTGCTCCATATCACTGGGCATCAGGGAAATACAAATCAAAACCACAATGAGATACCACCTCACACCAGTCAGAATGGCTAAAATGAACAAGTCAGGAAATGACAGATGCTGGCGAGGATGTGGAGAAAGGGGAACCCTCCTACACTGTTGGTGGGAATGCAAGCTGGTGCAACCACTCTGGAAAACAGCATGGAGGTTCCTCAAAAAATTGAAAATAGAGCTACCTTATGACCCAGCAATTGCACTACTGGGTATTTATCCTAAAGATACAAACGTAGTGATCCAAAGGGGCACGTGTACCCGAATGTTTATAGCAGCAATGTCCACAATAGCCAAGTTATGGAAAGAACCTAGATGTCCATCAACAGATGAATGGAGAAAGAAGAGGTGGTATATATATATGATGGAATACTATGCAGCCATCAAAAGAAATGAAATCTTACCATTTGCGACGACATGGATGGAACTAGAGCGTATTATGCTTAGCGAAATAAGTCAACTGGAGAAAGACAACTACCACATGATCTCCCTGATATGAGGAAGTGGAGATGCAATGGGGGTGGGAGTTAAGGTGGTAGGAAAAGTAAAAAGGAAAGAAGATGGGATCGGGAGGGAGACAAACCAAAAGAGACTCTTAATGTCATAAAACAAACTGAGGGGGGGTGGGGGGAAGAGGGGTTGGGAGAGGGTGGTGGGGTTACATTATATGTTTAAATAAAGCTTAAATAAAGTAAAAAAAAAAAAAAAAGAGGCAGAACAGCCATTTCTGCATGAAAATTGTTGTCTCCTGGTGAAGTGATGGAAAATGCTAGTGGGTCATCTAAGGTGTCACTTCCAAGAAAGACACTGACATTTTCCTATATTCTTGTATGTTACAGTGTCTTTAGCCAGAATGGGCCTCTAAGTAAATACTTAGATCTGGGATCTGGAGCCACCGCTGTTCCAGCATCAGGTCATGCCTTAGTTATCTGACATTAAGCATTTAAAATGCTTTCCTTATACTATCTAGTAAACAGGGCCACCTTATTATTTATTGTCTGAGAATGCTTTTCACCATCATCTGAGTTGAGATGTAGGATCTAATACTTCAGATGGTAATGAGGACATTAAAAAAAGACACAAGGACCAAGGTAGTTTATAAAACACGTACCTTTCAATGTTTGGAGGTAGAGAATGACATAATGCCTAAGATCATGATGCCTAATGACAGGAGATAAACACACCAAGAGAAAAATTGGCAAGGGACAAGCAGAAGCGTCCTCTCTCTAAGATTTCTAAGCCTACCTCATAATATACAATGCGAATGCTTAGTGTTATTTGGAAGGGGGCATAAACTTACAAGTATATTGTAATGCAGAATGAAGGGGGTTCTTGGAGTCTACAGATGTCTTGGTTAAAAACAAATTCTTGAAACAAACATAAGGCTGTACTATGCCAACTTCTTTACAATTCTCTAACTTACCATGGTAGCATAACACAGACTAGCTTTTGTCTCCTTTCAAGTTTATTTAAGCCAGTTGCCCCCAAGGAACTTCTGAAGTGTTCTGGTCTCAGGGAGCACTTCTAGAATTGGCTCCTCTTGGTGACCATTACTTTCATTGGATCACAACTCAGGGACTAGCCTTCATAGTATTTAGAGATAAAAAGCTGACAAGTGGAGTCCAGCTGGTAAGAAGAGTAGCCCCAAAGCCAGGCAACTACAGGATTTTTTGAGCAATATTAGTATGTGGGACCTAGAGTACTTCTCTAGCTCTTCCTTTTTCCTGGAATATTCCCCTAGTTATCTGAAAGGCTAATTTCCTCACTTCCTTCAAGTTCCCCACCACATCTTCCTTGTTCAACAGAGCCTTCTGTAATGCCTCTGTCTAGTTCTGTAGCCTGAGCTGAACACAATTCACAGTATCACAGCAACTCTAGTGTATTTTTTTCTCCCACAGCTTATGCACAGAGTATATAGCTTATTTATTATATTTATTTGGTATAGCTTCACTAAAATTTAAGCCCCGGGGCGCCTGGGTGTCAGTGGGTTAAAGCCTCTGCCTTCGGTTCAGGTCATGATCTCAGGGTCCTGGGATCGAGCCCCACATCAAGCCTCTCTGTTCAGTGGAGAGCCTGCTTCCCTTCCTCTCTCTGCCTGCCTCTCTGCCTACTTCTGATCTCTCTCTGTCAAATAAATAAATAAAATCTTTAAAAAAAAAAATGTAAGCCCCATGAGGGGGGACAGGATTTTACTACTTTGTTCTCTGAGGTATCACAAGCATTAAACATAGTGTTTGGCACATAACCAAGAAGTCAATGTACATTTATTGAATGGATGAACACATCTCTTACAGCACAGATGGTGGAAGGGTAAAAGCCAAACTGCATTCTCGGAGGATGTAAAAAAAAAACAAACAAAAAAAAACACTATGCAAAGTCACAGAAATGTACATTTTCCTGCTGGGGAGAAATATGGTGAATTAGATTGCTTGGTGTATAGGAATTTCTCGTGAATTCTGGGAAAGGAGAAATGGGCATTTTTGTTCCCTAATAGATTTTTGTTTCCATTTCTCTTGTTCACAATGAATTTTAGTCACCAATGTCACACTAGAAACAAACGTAGTACAGCCTTTTTGCTTTCCTGTGGTAGAGGCCACAGCTCAGTTTTCAGACAAATAAGAATGTCAGCAATGTTAATTCTGTTGTTATTTATGCATTCTCCTGGAATCAGTAGCTAACACATCATTCTCCCTAGGAAACCCTGGCTGGTATTCAGTGAGTTTTCAAGGACTCCTATTTCCTACAAATTCACTATTTGAGACTTTTTTTTTTAAATGTCAAATTCAGTAACATTTCCAAACACCAGAACTAGAGGGCCAGGTTCATTACAAATGAACATTTGAACATTTGAACATTCATGACAAATGAAATTTGTCAGACATATTTTCAGATGTTAAGGTTCAATCAAATGAAGATCAATAAAGAAATTCATTTTGGATACATCTTGAATTACTACCATTCCACATTATTTTGTTAGAAAACATGATACATATAAACACACAACTATGTGTATACATACCCTGATCTAGGTATGTGTCTTTACTATGGCTATCATGAAAGTAATGAAAAGAATATTGATTTTTTTTAATTTTTTTTATTATTTTCTTTTTATTTTTATTTAAACATATAATATTTATTTTGAAGCCAAACAGACTTCAATTTGAATCTGAACACTACTGATCTACATCACTTTTACTATATGTGTCCCATTTTGGTGATAAACTTAATGTTCTTCTAAATAATCTTTGTTAAAACTCTGACATACTTATTGGCAAACAATAGGTACTCAATAAAAAGTAGTCATTATTTATTTATTTATTTTTTTAAAAGATTTGTTTATTTATTTATTTATTTGTTAGAGAGAGAGAGAGAGAGTGAGAGCGAGCACAGGCAGACAGAGTGGCAGGAAGAGGCAGAGGGAGAAGCAGGCTCCCTGCCAAGCAAGGAGCCTGATGTGGGACTTGATCCCAGGACGCTGGGATCATGACCTGAGCCGAAGGCAGCTGATTAACCAACTGAGCCACCCCGGCGTCCCAGTCATTATTTAAAAAATGTAGATGCAATTCAACTTTCTCCTGATAATCACAGAGGAACTTCTCTGACTCCCAAGAGAACTGTAATAATTTTTAACAAAGAGAAAAAAAGGGGGGTCTATAAATCAGTATCTGAAAGAGGGCACTAGCCAATCCATGAAAGGAATGAAGAAAAAAGGAATCAGTGTCAAGCTTATTATTAAACCCAGATTCTATTTCTGGAAGCCTAACATTGAGAACCCCGCTGAACTATGACTCCATAAGGAAAAAGATTTCACATTACACAGAAGAAAAAATTTCCTATCCCATTAAATTACTACAAGGAAAGGAGGGATTCTCTTTCTAGAGGAAATGAACACACCTGCAAACAGCAACAAAAAGGGTTGCCATCCTTGTAGTGCCTCCCATGTGCTGAGCACTGAGACTGACATTTTACATACCTAGACTCTATGTATTCAATCCTCAACACAGGCAGTATAATTTAGACACATTTTATTGAGGAAGGAAATGCTTTAGAGAGGTTGTACAGCTTGCCCCAAAATACACAATTAGTAAACAATGGTGATGCAAATTTAATACAAGGCTATCCAAAATCAAAAGGAACAAAGATCTCAGGCTTTATGTCATTTCCAGTCTCATTCTTTCCTCAATATCAGTATTTTCAAAGAATGGACACATACTCAACACAACTAGGGAGAATTCTATGAGACCAGGTTAATCTGTATAGGATCATAAACTACATCTACCTCTTCTGCTTTTGAGGTATGGAATGACATGAATCTAAGGGGTCATCTGGGTAAAAAATGAACAGTCAGTACATAAGGAGTTGAGTCTACACTGATTTCAATGGTGAACTGAAGAAAGTGAGTGGCTAAGATTCTGACAACAAGAAATTACCTCTTTACTCCTCCACCCCTGACATATTATTTCAGATGTAAGGAATAGCTAAGCCCACCAACAATGCCCGTTAAGTTTGATTAATTGCTTGGTTAATTTCTGCAAGAAGCTATTTTTTTTGCCTCATTTTACTTTTCACCAGGAAAGGAATTCTCGAATCTTATAAATTATAAGAAACTAAAGAGAAAGTCTATTTAAAATAGCTATATATTTAACAGAGTTCAGGGCAGCCGTCCAGCAGGAATTACCACAAATTTATTCCCAAAAGTCTTCTGAATAGCTCGGTAGTCCCAGATGACTTCTGTCATTATCAGACCTGGCCACCATGAGCCAACAATCCAGAGAAAAATACACTGGAGATCTTTACCAAGGGCTATACATATAGCCATGCAAAATATAAGCAATACAGCTACTAATCAAAGTCAAGCCTTTACCCAATGCCCTCTGGTTCCTTATGGACTCTGTATTAGAAATGAGGCCATAAGGTGGCAGTAACCTTTCGAGACAGAACCGCATTAGAATCAGGGTGTTGCCACCCACTACCTATTTAACCTCAAAAACTATTTAAGCATCAACAGTTTCATCTGCAAAATGAAGATGCTATGAATAGCTTTTTAGGTTGTCATAAAATTTAGGTGTGACATGTCAGGTAACGATAAGCAATGATTACTAAGCATTTATCATGTGCCAACTGTTGAATGAAGTACGTATTGCTAGTAGATGAGTAAACTAGAGCACTAGACTTAAGTTACTTGCAGAAATTCACAAATTCAGAAAGTCACAGAAATAGGATTAGAGCCCAAGGAATCAACACAGTCCATGCTCTTAACCCACTGTGCCCTACTGCTTAGTGTAGCTGTTGATACTGAGTAAAGACTCAACAAATATGAGTCATAGCTACTGTTAGTATTGTTAACACCCCTACCCCGCCTAAAATGAGGTCATACAGAACAGTGAATACTCGTGCCAAAGAACACACAATACCTGGGACATGGCTGTAAGAGTTCTTCAACAATGCAGGCCTCTTTCTCAAGAAGTTCAGGGCATTCCTTTCCACCCCCAATAGCAAAGTGCTTCACATTCCGGTGCCTGCTCCTAAATCCTGGTGAGAGACTTCCTGAACGACATGTCTTGGAGCAGGGGCTCCAGGAGGACCACTCAGTGGTTTCACAATCTTTCGGCATGATGCAAGACTGGACAGTCAAAGGGAAGGAGTCTTGCACGCAAAGGCTGAAAGAACAGAAGCAAAAAACCATAGGGCATAAATTAAACAGATGCAACCAATGTTATGAAGTGCCCGTTATGAGGAGAAAAAAAAAACTAAAATTTGATACAAGCTTTCAAAAGGACTTTTTTAAAAAATGTTAGAGGCATCATGATAAAATAATGAAGAACATCCATTTTAAGACTGCATGCTCTATTTTATCTGAAACTGTGAAGTTATTTCACTCTAGCAAGACACACAGGTAAGATGAGCCCACCCTGAACTTTGCCTGAAGCATTATCAGAAATAGCTGAGCCTCTTCTCCTTTGCTTTCACCTCTAATATAACCTAGAGTTGCCATTTGTTGACTGGCTCCCAGGTGTCACACACTGTGCTGCATCTCACAGGCACGTTCTCAAAACAGTCTCATGGGTTTACATATTATTATCTCCATCTGCAGAAAATAGACTCAGAAAGGCTAAACCATTTGTCTACGGTCAAACATAAATACAGGTATTTATGAAAAAATAAAACAAATAAAAAGAAATAAAAAGAAAAATAAACAAATGTGGCATCACATTTTCCCCATACTGTTAAGCTCTGAGCATCAATTTCCTCATTTGCAAAATTCGGGTGCTATCTAATACTAACAATCTAATTGGGAAACAGATAAATAAGAAGATAGCATAATGGGATAATCTGATGATTTCAACATAAAAGCATTTATAATGATGAGGGACAAAGTTGATGAGGCAGTGATGGACCACTGAGGAAGGCTGGGGGGATGGGTGGGACTGAGGGGGAGGTTCTAAGAGTGAAGGACATTAGAGCTGCATTTCTTTTAAAGATCAATGGGAACTTCTCTGGCACAGAAAGAAGACTATTTTAGATCAATGAAATAGCATATCTGAAGCCTTGATATAAAATTTTATGAGGATGGAAACCAGTGGTCTACAATCAGTATATGTACTGTTTCACAAGAACTAACTAATAAATTTTTAGGAATTTTGCAAGCTAGCTGATTTCATGCAGATAACTTAAAATTGGCCATGGCAGGAGTATTTACATAACAGAAATCAACAAATGTTACAAATCAAGTCCACCACCCCCAGCTTATCCTGATGCCCAAACCCCCAAGAACTGGGGTTAAACATTTATATGCACACCAAAAAAGGTAAGTAAAAGCCAACTTGCCAACTGTCAAAAATCTGTCCATTTATAAAGCATAAAGTTCAAAGAGGAAAGTGGATAAGTATTAAGTATGTGCGTTCTTCAAAAGTAAGTCTGGGCAAACCAAAAGAGACTCTTAATGTCATAAAACAAACTGAGGGGGGTGGGGGGGAGAGGGGTTGGGAGAGGGTGGTGGGGTTACATTATATGTTTAAATAAAGCTTAAATTAAAAAAAAAAGTAAGTCTGGAAAGGCTTCATATCATGGACTAAGAAATTCAGATTTACTTGAGCATTAAATAATTTTAAGTGGAGGAAAATCAGTTAAACTCCTATAAGAAGATAATGCTTCACATATTAATTGGCATTCTTTTTTTTTTTTTTTTTTTTTTTTTGGTGCTAGCCATTGCCTTATTCTATGAAAGTCCTCCATTATCTTGGGGAAGAAAAGAATGATTTTGACAGGAATATAAATCAATATATGTTCAAATACTGACTTCCAAAAGTGGGCCTGTGAAAACTGGTGGAGTAATGAGCTATAGTCAGCTTTGGTAATGGCTCTTCTGCATGTGTTTAAAAAAGAGAGATGTATTAAAATGATTCCAAGTTTCTGATAAACAAAAATATGTTGATAAGAGAGCCACCCACAGAGATATGGATTATAGAAGGTGAGGGGCAGGAGAGAATAAAACATGCTCAAATTCATGTAAATTATAATGAGATTTCTATATTGATATCCTTTATAAAGGCACAGAGAATTCGTGTGGTTTTTCAGAAGTCATAATAACATAAGATGAACCTTTGGTCGTGTGTGTGTGTACATAAAGTCTATTCAGATCACATTATTCCCTTCAGAATGAAAAAGGCAAACAGACCCCATTCATTACTCGTTCCCATGTAACATTTTGGAAGCTTTGAGTGAAGACACAATAGGAAAACCTCTCTTGAAAACGCCCCATCTATGTCAGAATATACTATTTCTGTGTATGGTTGGATGTAGAGTAAGAGGACCATTTCTTTTGGTATGTAACACAACGGAAACTTATTGATGAAGAAGTTTCTAGGTCTTCACTCTTCAGGAACTGTTATTGGCTTCCAAATTCATATATTGAAGTACTAACTGTCAGTACGTCAGAATATGTGCATATTTGAAGAGTCTTTAGAGAAGTAATTAAGTAAAAATGATCTCACCAGGATGGGCCCTAATCCAGTATGAACGGTGTCCTAGAAAGAGCTTAGGACATAAGCACACACAGAGGGAAGCCTGTGTGAAGACAGAGAGAAAAGACAGCTGTCTATAAGCCAAGCACAGAAGGCTCAGAAGAAACCAACTGATCTTCGACTTTCCAAACTCCAGAACAGTGAGAAAATTAATTTCCATTGTGTCAGCCACCCAGTCAGTGATACTGTGTTAAGGCAGCCCTAGCACCATAATATGAAATTTAGTGGGGTTTTTCAATTTGTGTGGGAAAAATTCTCAAATTTCAAGACAGACTTTCCTCTCCCTTTTCTAAAGAAGGTCCCGTACTATGCAGTTCTCTTGTCTACAGCTTAAGTGGTGGTTTGCTTCTTCCCATTTACCAGCTTTCACTCTCCATTGCTCATCTTCCCCGAAACGACTTTCCCTACTATCTCAGTAGAATGGATAACAAGACCTGCCAGGAATTGCAGGGATTAGTCAGGGATTTTCATGTCTTTGAAAAAGGGCTCCTAATTTTTGGAATTAGGAAGAGCATACGTTCCACTCATCATGTATTCACTTATTTTTAACATTATTTTCACAAATGTGCCTTCTTAGTTAAAAAAAAATCATACAAGTTACCAGAGAGGGGCCTGGTCTATTTTGATCTGTGAGATTCCATTTTACTGGAATAGGTGGGCAAGCAGTAAGTAGTGAATAAGAAATATCTGGCTCCTGAATTTTGCATCACAATATAATAGCATGCCTTTGGTCTCTCTTGGCTGCTTAGTTTCATTATCTGCCGGAAAAAAGTATAATAAAATGTGATTTACTCACCCCCACCCACCATAGTTGTAGTCACTTTTAGTATAAGTAGAAAAACCTACAAAACTAAAGCCCATAACAAATATTGTCTACACACTGAAATGGAATCAGTCCTTTCACAGAAGGTGGTGTGTCTTTTTAATAAAACAGACATATAGTATGGATTTATCTTTTTTAAAAAAAGATGCTACAGTAATTATACCTCCTTGACATTTACAGAGCACATTGTTATTTATAAATTACTTCACAAGCATTCACTGTAAAGGAAATCACTGAAACAAAATATTACTCTAGTAATTCTTACTTCTTCTGGAAATGGAGGAAAATCTCTTTATTTAGAAAATAAGGATAGAAATGCTTAGAAGATAAAGCTCAACAGAAAAGCATCTTCCTTTCATCAACACTTCAGTTACTGCTTTAAAATAGTATTAATATGGGACACCTTGGTAGCTCAGTTGATTAAGCAGCTGCCTTCAGCTCAGGTCATGATCCCAGCCTCCTGGGATCGAGTCCCACATCGGGCTCCTTGCTTGGCAGGGAGCCTGCATCTCCCTCTGCCTCTGCCTGCCACTCTGTCTGCCTGTGCTCGCTCTCTCTCTCTCTCTCACAAATAAATAAATAAAATCTTAAAAAATAAAATAAAATAAAATTAAGATATCTCAAACATTCAGAAAGGTAGAATAATATAATACATACTCCTGGACTTTACTAGCAAAGGTTAATATTTATGTCATATTTCATTAAATAAAATAAAAAATTACAATTTCAGGTAAAGTTCCTTATGTTCCTTCTAATCCTATCTCTAGCTCTTATTCTCCAGACACAGCCACTATCCTGATATTATTATTCTCTACAATGTTTTTATACTTTAACTAAATATGTATATGTTCATAAATATCTATAGCATTCATTGTCTTGATGTTTATAAAAGTTTTACTTAAATGTTTTATTAAACATATTACTTCTGGAAATTATTTTCCTCACTTAATATTATGACTTTTAGATCTATCTATGTTGATAAATACAGATAGTGTGCACTCATTTTTATTAGTAATATTCCAATGTGAGTCCTTAGCAATTCATTTATTCATTTTCCCATTAGTACACTTTTTGGTTGTGTTTATTTTCTTGCAAATCCACAGGATTATGTACTGAACCTCTTTTTATATGTCTCTATACTACACATGTGTAAAATATTTTCTTTAGTATATTTGCCCTGAGTTGGGCCATAAATAGTCATATAATGAAATGCACTAGGTATTGTGAGATTTTTCCTTTCTTACATGTTCAAAAGGTATATCAGGCTTGGATTTGTTTGGTTTTGGTTTTGGTTTTTGGTTTGGTGTTGCTTTTTTTTTTTAATATAAGGAAAGTACATTTGTTTTTTGAGCTTACATTGAGTTTTATATTCCTCTCACATCCTTAATTACTATTCAGACATCCTATCCTGTGAACTGGCCATTCACACTGCTTATCCATTATGGCAGACTGGCTAATGCTCACTTTTTTCCCAGGGTGGGAATTCCCCTATCTCTTGCTTCCTTGTAGAAACCTGGCTGTTAGTTCTATGAAAGCTGACTGGAGGAAGGGAGTTGTCAGGGCCCGCTCACAAAGTATTCATGGATTTTCAACCCATCTGCAAATCAGAGTGATTTTCACACTTACACTACATTCTGCAGGTAAAGGAGTAACTTTTAGGCCTAGTGAGGACATTTATTCTGAGTTACTTAGTGCCTATAATTGTCAAGCCTTCCAAGAATCTTGTATCAGTCAGAATCAAATAGGCTATATAGTGTGGGAGCAAATCCTGAAATCTGAATAATTTAATAAAATAACTGTTCATTCTCCTTCTGTATATAGTTCAGTGCAGACTGTCCTAGAAGGTACCCTGCCTGAAGACGTAAAGATCCAGTTTGTGTCCATCTTATATATTCACCATCTAGAATACATGGCTTCCAATTCACCTTCAGAAAGGAAAGACAGAGTAGGAGGATGGCCAAAAGTGATTTATAACTTTAGTGGCTTACATTACTTCGGTCTGCATTTCATTGGCCAAATCAATCAAATAGGTCCAAGAGAACTGCAAAGAAGATGGTGAAATGTCTTCCCATGTGCTGTAGAAGAGGCAAAAATGTGATAAACACATAGCTTTGTGTCTCGTACATCTGTGCCATATAGATGGATTTGCTTCTTGTAGATCTTCCAACTGAAGGGGAGGTTTCAGCTTTTTCCACTCTGCTAGGTAAATTACTGCTCATCCATCTGCTTTCCAGCTCCCAAAATTTGTTGACATTTCTATTTAGCTGTCATATTCGTTCCTATTATATTTGTCCTTGAGAGTTTATGTCTTTTTCATTCCTTTACTTTCCTTTAGTTAAGTGGGGTTCTAGAATACAGCAGTGATAAATGATTATATTTGTTTTGCCAAATTTAATAAGAAGCCTGAAAAGTTATTTGACACAGAGCTTTGTTAAAGCCACAAAATGATCCAATCTGTAAGTTAACAAATCCCTGAAGAGCCAAATCTACCCTACATCTGGAAAAACTACCGACTAGAAGTAATTAAACATGTATGAGTGAAGTATTAAATTGTAGAACTATTTTCATTTCCACTAATCTTATTCTATATTATATAATATTTATTTATAGAATTTATACTTCCAAAATATGCAGTATAGTTAAAAAGCTATTTTTATAGAAGTGAAACTGCAACCAACTTGGGCCATTTGGAAGCATGGTAATTCTAATTATTTAGCAAGAACACTACTATCCATATGGTAGCAGCTTACCCAAATCATAGCAGACTAACAAGGGAACAGTTGCTTCCAGAGCTTTCAGATTCTAACTTAGAGAATGACTGCAAGATCACATCATGAAAATGACACCAGGGAATAAAAGGTAAATGGGGAAATGAGGAGAAATAAACTAAAACTGAGAAAATTCTTTAAAAAAGAATACATTTGGGAAATTAGGTAGAATATATGCCATCAATTTTAGTGATTTTTGACTCCAAACTAGTGGCATTTTTCTGCCACCAGCCAAACTAAATGGAATATCTGAAAAGAAAATAAGAACTATAGCCTGGTAAAGAAAAAAACAGGCACGTAGCTAGTCTTACATAAAATTCCTGGACGCTTTAGAAACCGGACTAAAATGGCTGCCTATGACAATATAAAATTCAGCAAGAAAAGACATTCAAATAAGCAGAGTTTCTAAAATGTCTGGAAGACAAATTTGAAAATATAAGACTGTAAAATCATTAAGAAAGAATACTAAGCATTACTGAGAAATTTTAGCTGGAAGATTATGAGTTTACCTTTTTTCTATAACCTTCTTACTTGGCCAAATTAACCTGAGGTAAATGATGTCTTGTTTAACAAAAATTATGTTTATATCAGGTTAGAATATATAACTAAGTGGACCATACTTAAGTTATTTAACTTTTCTCTGTCTGATCCTCAAAAAAAATAAAATTAAATGCCTTTCAATTTCTTTTTTCCAGTTTTATTAAAAAATAATTGACACACATCACTGTATAAGTTTAAAACATACAGTATGATGGTATGATTCACATTATTGTGAAATGACCATATTAGATTTAGCTAATGCTGATCTTCTCAGAAGAAGAAAAGAAAAAATAATTTTTTTAATTCCTTTTTGTGTTGCGAACTCTTAGGATTTACTCTCTTAACTTCCTTATATATCATACAGCAGTGTTAGCTATAGTCGTCATGCTATACGAACCTTAGTACTTATTTATCTTGAAACCGGAAGTTTGTATCTTTTGACCACCTTCCTCCATTTCTTCCTCTCTCTTACCTTCCCCTCCTCAGGTACCCATAAGCCTGATCTCTTTTTCGTTTCGTTTCATTCATTCATTCATTCATTCAATTCATTCATTCATTCATTCATTCATTTGACAGACAGAGATCACAAGTAGGCAGAGAGGCAGGCAGAGAGAGAGGAGGAAGCAGGCTCCCTGCTGAGTAGAGAGCCCAATGGGGAGCTTGATCACATTACCCTGGAGTCATGACCTGAGCTGAAGGTAGAGGCTTTAACCCACTGAGCCACCCAGGCACCCCTCCGATCTCTTTTTCTTTGAGGTTTTGTTTGTTTAAGATTACACATGTAAGTGAAATCATGTAGTATTTATCTTTTCTGCCTGACTTATTTCACTTAGCATAATGCCTTCAATGTCCATCCATGTCTTCACAAATGGTAGGGTTTCCTCATTTTTATGCCTGAATAGTGTTCAATTATATATATATCTTATACATTATATATATTGTGTATATATATTTACACACACACACACACACACACACACACCCTACAATCCACAATTTCTCATCCATGCACCCATCGATGGACACTTAGGCTGTGTCCATGAATGGTTCTTGTAATTATACTGCTATGAACATGAGGGTGAAAATATCTTTTTTTTTTTAAAGATTTTTATTTATTTATTTGACAGAGATCACAAGTAGGCAGAGAAGCAGGCAGAGAGAGAGGAGGAAGCAGGCTCCCTGCTGAGCAGAGAGCCCAATGCGGGGCTTGATCCCAGGACCCTGAGATCATGACCTGAGCGGAAGGCAGAGGCTTTAACCTACTGAGTCACCCAGGCGCCCCTGAAGATATCTTTTTAACTTAGTGTTTTCATTTCCTTTGGATATATTCTCAGAAGTAGAATTGATACATCATATTTTAGTTCTATTTTTAATTTTTTGAGAATCTTCCATACTGCTTTCCATAGTTGCTACACCAAGGTACAATCCCATCAACAGTGCACAAGGGTTCCCCTTTCTCTACCTCCATACCAGCATTTGTTATCTCTTATCTTTTTGATGAGAACCATTCTAACACACATGAGGTGATACTCAATGTGGCTTTAATTTGCATTTCCCTAATGATTTTGAGCATCTTTTCATGTACCTGTGGCCCTCTGGGTAACCTTGTTGAAGAAATGTTTATTCAGGTCCTTTACCCATTTTGCAATTGGGGTATGTAGGTATGTATTGAACCCTATGAATTCTTTATATTTTTGGATATTAATCCCTTTTCAGATACACAGTTTGCAAACATTTTTTCCCATTCTGTAGTTTTTCTTTTCACTTTGTTGTTAGTTTCTTTTGCTGTGCAGAGCTTCTTAGTTTGATACAGTCCCACTTAACCTATTTTTAAAATTTTGTTTCTTGTGCTTAACGTGTTGTATCTAAAAAATCATTAGCAGCACCCATGTCAAGGAGCTTAATTCTTCAGTTTTCTTGTAGGATTTTCATGGTTTCAGGTCTCATATTTAAGTCTTTAATCAATTTCAAGGTCATTTTTGTGAATGGTGTAAAATACAGATGCAGTTTCATTCTGTCACATATGAATACCCAATTATCTCAGTACCACTTATTAAAGAAACTGTCTTTTCTCCATTGAGTATTCTCAGCTCCACTGTCAAATATTACTTGGCCATATATATTTGGGTTAATTTCCGGGCCCTTAACTCTGTTTCATGGGTCTATTTACCTGTTTTTATGCCAGTACCATACTGTTTCGAGGACTATAGCTTTATAATATAGCTGTAAATACAAAAGTGTGATGCCTCCTGCCTTTCTCTTCTTTCTCATGATTTCTTTGGCTCTTTGGGGTATTTTATGATCCATATAAACTTTAGGAATTTTTTTCCCATTTCTGTAAAAAAATGCCATTGGAATCCTGATAGGGACTGCATCATCTATAAAAGGTTTTTGGTAGTATTGACATTTGAACGATATTAATTCTTGTAACCTATGAACATGAAATAACTTTCCAATTTTTGTGTCTTCTATGATTTGCCATCAATGTCCTACAGTTTTCAGCACAGAGATCTTTCAACTCCTTAGTTAAATTTATTCCTAAACATTTTATTGGTTTTGGTGTTGTTATAAGTATTGACTTATTTTTTTCAAAAATTATTTATTAAAGTATAGAAATGTTACTTATTTTTGAATGTTCATTCTGTATCCCACAACTTTACTGAATTCATTGATTTGATCTAACAGGTCTTTTTGTCTCAATCTTTAGGATTTTCTATATATGAAACATGTCATCTGCAAATAGAGACAATTTTACTTCTTCCTTTTTAATTCTAATTTTTTTTTCATTACCTGACTGCTCTAGCTAGGACTACTAGTACTGTGTTGAACAGAAGTGATGAGAAAGGACACCCTTGTCTTGTTCCTAATGTTAGAGTAAAAGCTTTTAACTTTTCACTATTAAGCTGTTAGCTGTGGACTTTTTATATAATGTCTTTACTATATTATGTTTCTTATATATCTAATTTGTTAAGAATTTTCATCATGAATAGATGTTGAATTTTGTCAAACGCTTTTTCTGCATCCATTGAGATGATCATATGATTTTTTTTCATTTCATTAATGTGATGTATCACATTGATAGGTGCATTAAAACATGCTTACATCCTAAAATAAATCCCACTTAATCACATCACACCATCCTTTTAAAGTGTTGCTAATTTCAAGGTTGCTAGTATTTCATGAGAATGTTTGCATCAGTATTCATTAAGAATATTAACCTACAGTTTTCTTTTCTAGTAGTGTCCTCCTTTACTGGTTTTGGTATCAGGATAGTGCTAGTCTCATAAAATGTGTTTGGGATGGTTCCTTCCTCTTTAATTTTTTGGAAGAACTTAAGAAGGAATGCAGTTGATTTTGTTCAAATGTGTGGTAAAGTTCATCAATGATGCCATCTAGTCCTAGGTTTTATTATGTTGAGTGATTTTTTTATTAAAAATCACTAAATCTCCTCCCTAGTAATTCATTTGTTTCTAGATTTAGTCTTAGTAAATTGAATGTTTCTAATAATTATTCCATTTCTTCTAGGTTGTTCAGTTTGTTGGATTACAGCTGTTCATAGTGGCCCCTCATGATCCTTTCAATGTCCCTGGTATCAGTTGTAACATCTTTTTCATTTATACCTTCTAAATTGGAGACTTTTCTCCTTTTTCCTTAGTTAGTCTATCTAGGGGGGTTGTCAATTTTCTTTATCTTTTCAAATAACCAACCATGTTCATTAATTTTTTTCCAGTGTTTTTCTGTTGTCTATTTCATTTATTTCTATTCTGATATATATTACTTCCTTTATTCCACTAACTTTGGACTCAGCTTGTTCTCCTTTCCCATGTTCGTTAAAGTGTACAGTTAGGTTGAAAATTTAAGAAATGTTTTACTTCTTTTTTTTTTAAGATTTTATTTATTTATTTGACAGAGATCACAAGTAGGCAGAGAGGCAGGCAGAGAGAGAGGAAGGGAAGCAGGCTCCCCGCTGAGCAGAGAGCCCAGCTGGGGCTTGATCCTAGGACCCTGGGATCATGACCTGAGCCGAAGGCAGAGGCTTTAACCCACTGAGCCACCCAGGTGCCCCTATTTTTTGCTTCTTAATACAGGCATATCCTGCTATAAACTTCCCTCTTAGAACTGCTTTTGCTGCATCCCGTAGCTTATGGGTGTTGTTTTTCCTCTCGTCTGCCTTAAGAAACATTTTTTTATTTCCCCTTTCACTTCTTCAGTCCACTGGTTGTTCAAGAGAGTGCAGTTTAAATTTCCATGTGTTTATGAATTTTCTAATTTTTTTCTTGTTACTAATTTCAAGTTTCCTGCCACTGTGGTTAGAAAAGATACTCTGGGGCGCCTGGGTGGCCCAGTGGGTTAAAAGCCTCTGCTTTCGGCTCGGGTCATGATCCCAGGGTCCTGGGATTGGGCCCCACATCGGACTCTCTGCTCTGCAGAGAGCCTGCTTCCTCCTCTCTCTCCCTGCCTGCCTCTTTGCTTACTTGTAATCTCTGTCTGTCAAATAAATAAATAAAATCTTAAAAAAAGAAAAAAAAGAAAAGATACTCTGTATGATTTCAGTCTTCCTGAATTTTCTAAGACTCATTTTGTAACTTAATACATGCTCTATAAAACCCTACAAAATGTTCGATGTTTATTTGAAAACAATGTATATTTTGCTGTTGTTGGATAGAATGTTCTGGTGTATCTGTTAAGTCTATTTGGACTATAATACAGCTCAAATCTGCTGTCTCCTTATTGATTCTCTGCCTGGATGATTTATACATTGTTGACAGAGGGATATTAAAGTTCGTAACTATTACTGTTTATTCCTCCTTTTAGCTCTGTGAGTGTGTGCTTTAATACTTAGGTGCTCCAATACTGAACACACTCAATATTTATAATTGTTGTATCTTCTTGATGTATTAACCCAATTATTATCATATAATGACCTTTTTGTCTCTCTCTCTCTCTCTTTTAACGAGATTTTATTTATTTGACAGAAAGAAAGACAGTGAGAGGGAGAACAGAGCAGGGGGAGTGGGAGAGGGAGAAGAAGGCTTCCAGCTAAGCAGGGAACCCCACAGGAGACTCAATCCCAGGACCCTGGGATCATGACCTGAGCCAAAGGCAGATGCTTAAGAACTGAGCCACCCAGGCGCCCCCTTCTTTATCTCTTTTTACCATTTTTAAAGTCTATTTTTTTCTGATATGTTACCCTTGCTTTTTTTTTTTATTGCCATTTGCTTGAAATATCTTTTTCCATCCCCTCACTCTCAGTCTATGTATCATTAGGGCTAAAGTGAGTCTCTTCTACGTAGCTTTTCAGTGATTTTTTTTATCCATTCTGCCACCTTATATGTCTTACATTTAAAGTAAATATTTTTCCATTTCTTTGTGTCTTCTTAAATTTCTTTCATGAGTACGTTATAGTTTTCTGAGTATAGATTCTTTGCCTCTTTGGTTAGGTTTATTCCTAGGTATCTTACGGTTTTGGGTGTAATTGTAAATGGGATTGACTCCTTAATTTCTCTTTCTTCTGTCTTGTTGTTGATGTAAATAAATGCAACTGATTTCTGTGCATTGATTTTATAGCCTGACACTTTACTGAATTCCTGTACCAGCTCTAGCAGTTTTGGAGTGGAGCCTTTTCGGTTTTCCACATACAGTATCATATCATCTGCAAAGAGCGATAGTTTGACTTCTTCTTTGCTGATTTGGATGCCTTTAATTTCTTTTTGTTGTCTGATTGTTGAGGCTAGGACTTCTAGTCCTATGTTGAATAGCAGTGGTGATAACGGACATCCCTGCCGTGTTCCTGACCTTAAGGGAAAAGCTCTCAGTTTTTCTCCATTGAGAATGATACTTGCGGTGGGTTTTTCATAGATGGCTTTGATAATATTGAGGTATGTGCCTTTGAAGAGTTTTGATTAGGAAGGGATGTTGCACTTTATCAAATGCTTTTTCAGGATCTATTGAGAGTATCATATGGTTCTTGTTCTTTCTTTTGTTAATGTATTGTATCACATTGATTGATTTGCGGATGTTGAACCAACCTTGCTGCCCTGGAATAAATCCCACTTGGTCATGGTGAATAATCCTTTTAATGTACTGTTGGATCCTATTGGCTAGTATTTTGGTGAGAATTTTCGCATCTGTGTTCATCAAGGATATTGGTCTGTAATTCTCCTTTTTGATGGGATCCTTGTCTGGTTTGGGGATCAAGGTGATGCTGGCCTCATAAAATGAGTTTGGAAGTTTTCCTTCCATTTCTATTTTTTGGAACAGTTTCAGGAGAATAGGAATTAATTCTTCTTTAAATGTTTGGTAGAATTCCCCTGGGAAGCCATCTGGCCTTGGGCTTTTGTTTGTTTGGAGATTTTGGATGACTGTTTCAATCTCCTTACTGGTGATGGGCCTATTCAGGTTTTCTATTTCTTCCTGGTTCAGTTTTGGCAGTTTATATGTCTCTAGGAAAGCATCCATTTCTTCCAGATTGTCGAATTTGTTGGCATAGAGTTGTTCATAATATGTTCTTATGATTGTTTGTATTTCTTTGGTGTTGGTTGTGATCTCTCCTCTTTCATTCATGATTTTATTTATTTGGGTCCTTTCTCTTTTCTTTTGGATAAGTCTGGCCAGGGGTTTATCAATCTTATTAATTCTTTCAAAGAACCAGCTCCTAGTTTCATTGATTTGTTCTATTGTTTTTTTGGTTTCTATTTCATTGATTTCTGCTTTGATCTTTATTATTTCTCTTCTCCTGCTGGGTTTAGGCTTTCTTTGTTGTTCTCTCTCGAGTTCCTTAAGGTGTAGGGTTAGGTTGTGTATTTGAGACCTTTCCTGTTTCTTGAGATAGGCTTGTATCGCTATATATTTTCCTCTCAGGACTGCCTTTGCTGTGTCCCACAGATTTTGGACCGTTGTGTTTTCATTATCATTTGTTTCCATGGTTTTTTTCAATTCTAATTTAATTTCCTGGTTGACCCATTCATTCTTTAGAAGAATTCTGTTGAGTCTCCACGTATTTGTGCTCTTTCCAAATTTCCTCTTGTGATTGAGTTCTAACTTCAGAGCATTGTGGTCTGAAAATATGCAGGGAATGATCCCAATCTTTTGATACCAGTTGAGACCTGATTTATGACCCAGGATGTGATCTATTCTGGAGAATGTTCCATGGGCACTACAGAAGAATGTGTATTCTGTTGCTTTGGGATGGACTGTTATGAATATATCTGTGATGTCCATCTGCTCCAGTGTGTCATTTAAGACATTTATTTCCTTGTTGATCTTTTGCTTGGATGATCTGTCCATTTCAGTGAGGGGTGTGTTAAAGTAAATATTGTTAAGTAAAGACTTACTGCTGTTATTTTGTTAATTGTTTTCTGTTTGTTAATTGTTTTCTGTAGATTCAAAGCAACAAAGATTCAAAGTGAATATTTCTTATTCACTGTCTTTTTTGTATGTGTTTTGATATCTTTTGGTCAGTATGCTTTGTCTTCATCAAGTTCTTTTCTATAATTACTACAGGATTTTCCTTCGGGGCTGCCAGGACTTACATAAAATACCTTAAATTTATAGCATCCTCTTTTTAAAACTGATAACTTTAATAGAATTCATAAATTTTACTCTTCCTTCTTCACCCCTTTCCATTTTAGGTTATTGACATTATAATCTATATTTTTTTAATACTGAGTAACTAATAGATTACTGTAGTCATTATTTTTGCTAGTTCTTTTTTTAACTTTTAAACTAGAGTTGCAAAATGAGTTATTCATCACTGTTCTCGTATTGCAAAATCTATCTATGACTATATGTTTATCATTACCAGTGAGCTTTATGTGGGGTTTTTTGTTCTGTTTTGGTTGTTTTTTTGTTTTGTTTTTTTTTTTTGCTTCTTTTTTCCTAAGTGTTTTCATGATGTTAATTAGTTCTGCTTACTTCAGCTCAAAGAATTCTCCTTAGCAATTCTTATAAGGCAGATTTGGTGGTAACAAAATCCCTCAGCTCTTGTTTGTATGAGAAAATGTTTATCTCTCCTTCATTTCTGAAGAACAGCTTCAACAGGTATAGAATTCTTAGTTGACATCTTCGGTCCTTTTAATATTTTGAGTATGTCATCCCATTCCCTCTCTGATCTAAAAAGTTTCCTCTTAATTTCTAATTTTTATTTATATGATTTTAAACTTTTCAATAGGTTATAAAACTAACATCATGCACTAATACTAACATAATAATGTGAGACTGTATTTTTAATAAGTTGTTCAATTGCTTGGGCGAGTTGAAGAAATTGTGCTATAAACATAAAGATAAGCACACAGGTATGAAATTTGTAGAAGGAATATCCTTGAGAGTGATAATATGTTGAAATGGAATGTTTTTAATACTGTGCTCATTTCGGGATGCCTGGTGGCTCAGTGGGTTAAAGCCTCTGCCTTCAGCTCGGGTCATGATCCCAGGGTCCTGGGATGGAGCCCCGCATCGGGCTCTCTGCTCAGCAGGGAGCCTGCTTCATCCTCTCTCTCTGCCTGCCTCTCTACCTACTTGTGATCCCTAGCTGTCAAATAAATAAATAAAATCTTAAAAAAAAAATACTGTGGTCATTTCCTGTTACTGGAAAACATAATTCAATGTAAATTTAAAATATACAAGTCCCAGAGTAAAATGGATTTTATTTTCTCCAAATTTCTTAGAATACTAAGAATGATATGTTAGTACATACTTATAGACATGTGTATCAACAGAGATAAAAGCAATATCAGCAATTACCTAAAAAATCTTAGCCATTACCCTCATTTTACACAGAAGTAAATTGATGCCTTTTTCTTTTTCTAATGGGTACAAAGAAAAGTATTAGAATGGTCAAAATTAAAATTAAACCCCTGTCTTTTAGGGGAAAATTATTTTTACAGGTAATCCATGTGAGAATTCTTCTGGTTACCAACTCAAATGTATAAGATCTGGCAATGTACTGGAAAAAAAAAAAAAAAAGTGCCTGTCATGACTTTCAGGTTTGGAAAGCATTGCCAGTTGCCTGATGCTGAATGTCTCCCACTTCTATTGCACCTAAAAATTATCAATAAGAAGAAAAATCAAACCACACATGACCCTTGTGTTCACCATTGCTAGGTACAGAGAATATGAACACACACACACACAGCCTTCAAATTATATGTAAGTAGAAAAGTTCTAACAGATTACTTCACTGATCACCTAATAAATACAACATACTGGTTAAGGAAATTGGGGAGGAGTATCTCCAGAGATTCTATGAAAAAGACTAAGAGGAGTGAAACTCTTAGATGAAGGCTGACAAATAATTTCCAGAAGAAGAAAGTTTACTAGTAAGTTCAAAATGCAGAACACAGATCAGAACTTGGTAGTTCAGATATAGATGCAGAGAAGGGCCCTGAAAGTGTGTGGGCCTGGAAGTGGCAGTCTTGGAGAAGCATTCCTGGGGGAGAATCACAGAGGGAGAAAATGGATGTTAGGACTTAGAGATGAGGCCATAAATGGAAGGAAGGAAGTAGAGGGCAGAAATAAAGGATCCAGTAGAAACAAAGGTGAAACAAGACATACCAGTCTCCCCCTGACATACACTACTTCTGGCAACAACAAGGTAAATGAAACTTCACAAAAGAGGGCAAAACTGACAGAAAAGGATATTTTTCAAATAGACACCGTTTTCAAGAAATGAATAAGAACAGAAATAAAGCAGACTACATCCATTCAAAACCATAAAGAAAAATCAGAAAATGTGAAAGACTTTCTGCTGGTGAGAAGTCTCCTCTACACAAGAAGCTGAGAAAATATTGTAACACAACACATGAAATTGCAGTAAATATCCTCGAATAAATATGTGGGCATATTTTTAAAACCTACCTTGAATGAAAAATACAAAAGCTAAGACCATAATGGACAAAGGAAAAAAAAGAAGAAGGAGAAGAAGGAGGAGGAGGAGGAGGAGAAGAGGAGGAAGAAGAAATAATAATAAGATAAAATAAGAATTTACTGAACTCAGAAAAAAAAAAAAGAAGAAAAGATCATTTCAAAAAATGAATACTGAATCATAGATGCCCAAGAAAGAATAGACTCAAATGAACACAAAATACAGGGTGCTGAAAAAAACTAGGGAAAAAAAACAAAGAGAAATAAGATGAGATAAAGAAAGAAGTAAAGTGGGTCCAAAAGAGTGGAATAAAAAAGGGAAGCAGAAAATAGGCACGGGCGCCTGGGTGGCTCAGTAGGTTAACCCGCTGCCTTCCGTTGAGGTCGTGTTCCAGGGGTCTTGGGATCGAGTTCTGCATTGGGCTCTCTGCTTCAGAAGGGAGCCTGCTTCCTCCTCTCTCTCTCTGCCTGCCTCTCTGCCTACTAGTGTTCTCTGCCTGTCAAATAAATAAAAAAACCTTAAAAAAAAAATAAAGAAAGAAAATAAGCACATTAGATGTTCCTGGGGAAAAATACGATAGAACAAACCACTATTTAAAAGTATAATTTTAAAAACATGTTCCAAAAATTAAAAAAGACCAGAATCTATACATTGGAAGGACCCACCAGACACTAAGGAAATCTGACCCAGAACAATCAACCCTGAGATACATATTAGTGAAACTATTAGATTTTCAAGATAAAGAAAAGTAATCTGACAAAAAGATGAAATTACTAACAAATGCCAAAAAAATGAACTGGCAACAGACTTCTTGGAAACAACATACAGATCAAGGCCTCAGTGAATTTTCAAGAAAGGTAAAGAAAAATGTGAACCAAAAATACTGTATCCTGCTAAATTGTCCTTCAAAGTGCTTTTAACATGCCAAATTCAGGAAGTACTTTGTACTGTGACTTTGCATAGTCACCTACTGCATGTTGAACTTGTTTTGTTTAATAAATAACCAGAAGACAAACCACGATACCAAAGAATAACTGAAGAGAGAAAGGACAGATATATAAAAATAGAAAATGACACATGGTAAATAATTCTATACAGGTAATATGTCTATGCAAATAAGTTTGAAAATCTGGAGGAAATGGGTCATTTATCTTAAAAATATAGTCTATCAAAACTATTCCCACATTGAACAGACCACTGTCTACAGAAAGAAATAGAGACAATTTTCAAAGAAATAACAAAATAAAGTATCGGGTCTAGCTGTTTTCACAAAGAAATCCTATCACACCTTTAGTGACCAGAGAGTTTCAAAGCTAAATAAATTATTTAGAACACAGAAAATGAAGGGAGGGGTGCCTGGGTGGCTCAGTCAGTTATGCGGCTGCCTTTGGCTCAGGTCACGATCCCAGAGTCCTGGGATCAAGTTCTGCATCAGGCTCCCTGCTCAGCAGAGAGCCTACTTCTTACTCTCCCTCTGCCTGCTGCTCTCTTCTACTTCTGCTATCTCTCTATCTCTCTGTTAAATAGATAAATAAAATCTTTTTAAAAATTTTTAAAAAAGAAAATGAAGAGAAACTTCTCTATTATTATTATTATGAAATAAACATTATAATATCTCAACTTGGTATACAGAACAAAAAGAAGAAAACCACAAAGTGAAGTATGTGTTACAAATGCAAAATGGCTCAATATTGGAAAATATATGGGAATAATTCACACTATTAATAGATACAAAGAAAAAATCTTGTGTTTATATGTTTATCTTTAAAGATAGGCCTATGTACAGCTGGCTAACCTATGAAAAAGTATTCATCCTCACTAGCCATCAGGGAAATTCAAATCATCATAGAGATACCACCTTATACTAGTTTAGAATAGCCAAAAGTAACACAGGAAAGAACAAATGTCGAAGAGGATGTGGAGAAAGAGGAACCCTCTTACATTGTTAGTAGGAATGCAAGTTGGTGCAGCCACTTTGGAAAACAGTGTGGAAGTTTCTCAAAATTTTAAAAATTGAGCTACCCTATGGCCTGGTAATTGCACTACTGGGAATTTGCCCCAAAGATACAAATGTAGTGAAAAGAAGGGCCATCTGTACCCCAATGTTCATAGCAGCAATGGCCACAAGAGCCAAACTGAGGAACGAGCCGAGATGCCCTTCAACAGACGAACTGATGAAGAAGATGTGGTCCATATATACAATGTGGTCCATATATACAATGGAGTATTATGCAGCCATCAGAAAGGATGAATACTCAACTTTTGTATCAACATGGACGGGACTGGAGGAGATTATGCTGAGTGAAATAAGTCAAGCAGAGAAAGTCAATTATCATATGGTTTCACTTATTTGTGTAACATAAGGAGTAGCATGGAGGACATTATGAGACAGAAGAGAAAAATGGAAGGGGGGTAATTGGAGGGTGAGACGAACCATGAAAGACTGTGGACTCTGAGAAACAAACTGAGGATTTTTGAGGGCAGAAGGGTGGAGGGATGGGTGAGCCTGGTGGTAGGTATTAGGGAGGGCATGTATTGAATGGAGCACTGTGTTATAGGCAAACAATGAATCATGGAACACTGCATCAAAGACTAAGGACATACTGTATGGTGACTAACATAATAAAAATAAGAATAATAATAAAATAAGAAGATAGGCCTAAAAAAGGCCTTCAACACAATTTAATATCCATTCTAATACAAACTCTTGACAAAAAACAGGAATGGATGGCTATTTCCTTAATATGATTGAATACACACACGGGTGCAGGCGCTCCTATTGTGACAGGCAGAACATGCCTCTCCCCACAAAGAAGTTCATGCCTTAGTTCCCTGAACCTGTGCATATGTTCCCTTAAATGACAAGAGATACTTTGCTGATAAGGATTTTAAGATGGGGAGATTATGCTGGATTAGCCTGGTGGGCCCAAAGTACAAACAAATTTCCATATAAATAAAAGAGAGATGCAGGGGTAAAGGTCAGAGAATTCTTAGAAAAAGATCTGAAGAAACTCCACCTCCAGCCAAAGAACTCAAGCCATCTTGGTAAGCTGAAAAGGAAAGGAAACTTCCTGCTAGTGTCTGGAATAAATATTGGAGCCTGCTGAGGGCCTGACTCCATTCCAGTGAGATCGATTCCAGGCTTCTGACTGCCACGATGGCAAGTAATAAATGTGTTGCTTTAAGCCACAAAGCGCATGATAATTTGTTAGAGTGGTGATAGAAAACTGATCAATGCCTCAATCCTAAAAACAAAATCTTACTTAATGGGGAGATCCTGGAGGCACTGTCAATGAGAGTTGAGAAAGTTAAGAATATGAACTGTCTTCACAACTATTTAAGATTTTTCTGTATTCAGTACATTAAACCAGAGAAAACAAAGGCAGGAGAATGAGAAAAGGATATACAAAACTATCTCTATTTGCTGATAACATAACATTATGTTTGCAAAGCACCAGAAGATAAATGATAAAAAATGACTCATCTAATAAAAGAAACCAGCAAGCTCCAAGTTATAAAAGTGACATACATATGTCAATAGCATTTTATATTAACCACTTAAAGAAGGTAATGGATGAAAAAAAAAATACCATCTATAAAACTAACAAAAGTAGAAAACTTAACTGAGGGAAATAACATAAGAAATGTTCAAGATCCCTACAAATAAAATTAGAAAACATCTCTAATAGACACATAAATAGACTTGAAACAAATGAAAACATAGTTTTGTTTTTTGTTTGGATGTCTCAACACCCAGGTGTTATTTCTAAGTTAATTTTTAAGTTTTATTTAATCACAAAAATTCCAATGAGCTTATGTTATTGGAGCTAGACAAGTTGATCATGAATTTTGTAAGCAATAGTTATGAAATACAGAAAAAGAACAGTTATGAGAAGGGACTAGCCCTAGCAGATACTGAATTATATTGGCAAATCCTCTCTAATTAAAACAGTCAGCGACTAGCTCATAAATAGACAGCTAAGGGGTGCCTGGGTGGCTCAGCCGATTAAGCATCTGCCTTCAGCTCAGGTCATGATCTCAGTGTCCTGGGACTGAGCCCAGCTTCTGGCTCCCTGCTCAGCAGGGAGTCTGCTTCTCCATCTCCCTCTTCCTCTGCTACTGTGTTCTCTCATTCTCGCTCACACTCTCTCTCAAATAAATAAATAAAATTTATAAATAAATAAATAATAAATAGACAACTAAATAGAATATGATCCCTGTAGGACATTCAACTACACAGAGAAAGGGAATATATGACAAAGATGTTCTCTCAATTGCAGGGTCAAAGAGAGAGTCTTTTATGAATGGAACAGGTACTGGAAAGACTTAGAAAAAGACAAAATTAGATCCATTTCCCACATCATACATAAAAACACAGTCTAAATTGATCCAAGATTCATATTTTAAAAATAAAATTATACTTGCTGTAAGAGAAATCATACGTACCTTTAAACTGGGCATGGACAAGGTTTTCTAATCCTGACTAAAATTCCAAATGCAATATATTTATCAATTTGATTATATAAAAACTATTTTAACTTTTGCATGACAAAAAACACCATAAACAAAGTCGAAACACAGACTGCCAATTGAGAAATAATGTAAGAACATATATTACAGATACAGGCCTAATATCTCTAATTACAAACATGAGAAAATGAAAGCAGAGATAAAACTGCCTATAGAAATATGGGCAAGCAACACAGACAAGTCACAAAATTAAATCGCCCTTAAGTATATGGGTCAATACTCAAATTCACACACAGTAAGAGAAATGCAAATTATAATCCTATTACAATACCATTTCTCACATTTCAGATTAGGAAAAAGTTAAAAAACTTGACAATAGGCTCTCTTTGTATGTTTGTTGATGATAATGCAAGATGGCATCACGCCCATAAAGAATGTGGCAATATCTAAGCAAACATATATATTTATTCTTTTCCCAGCAATCATACTTTTGGGAATTTATCCAGAAGGAAAACCTCCAATATCAAAATACAGGAGAAAAATTTATTCATTGGGGAATTAATTGTAACTGCCTACTATTAGAAACCTAAGCATAGGAATCTGTTCAAATAAGCCACAGTGTACACATTCAATGAAGCAGTATACAGCTACAAAAAAAAAAAAAAAGAAAAAGAGTGAAGAAGATCCTGAATAACTGATATGGGGCAACTCATAGAAAATAATATTAGGTGACACAATGCAAAAGAGATTATATAGTATGCTACTCTGTAAGAAAGAAATGAAAATGAGAAAACATAAAGAAATATAGAAGGATAAATAAGAAAACAACAAACTGATTATCTACAAAACAGAGAAGACAGGATAAAGATACACAAGAGGGAGTAATGTGCCTCCCAGTAACTGTGTGTACACTTTTGATTTCAGAACGATGTTAATGTTCAATATATTTTAAAAATAAAATTAAATCGGGGCGCCTGGGTGGCTCAGTGGGTTAAGGCTCTGCCTTCGGCTCAGGTCGTGATCTCAGGGTCCTGGGATCAAGCCCTGCATGGGGCTCTTTGCTCAGCGGAGAGGCTGCTTCCCCCTCTCTCTCTGCCTGCCTCTCTGCCTACTTGTGATCCCTCTCTCTCTCTCTCTCTCTCTGTCAAGTAAATAAATAAATAAATATCTTTTTTTAAAAATTAAATTAAATTAAATCAATACATTTGACAAGAGGAAAACTAAATCTAAAACTGAAAGTAAACTGAAAAGAAAAAACAGGAAAGAAAGTCTCTCTCTTCATCCCCGCCAACACAACAAAAGCAATAAAATATCCTCTGCCACTTTCAAAAACCAAATTATGAAAACAATTTTATATTCAGGGTCAGCATTTGTTTATATTTTGAAAGGGATAGGAATAGAAAATTTCTTTCTAAATCTACCTGGTAGTATGGACAAAAAAACAAAAGCAAAAGTAACAATACAATTTGAGTTTTAGTGATCGGATTCTTTTTAGAGTCAAAACTTATTACCTTTTGGGAACTCTTTTCAAGGGAAATCACAGAGTATTTATTTAAGAATAGCAGCCAGAGAATTTAAGTATGTTTAACATGTACCAAATAATCACAGCTCTTAAAAGATTGCCCATGTCAATAATTTCTTTGTATTAAAATAAAAGTAAAACCCATGTATTTGAATTTTATTCACCAAAATAATAAATATAAATCACTTTTTTTTACTCATATAAACAGACTGCTTACTCTAAACTCAAGATTTCTTAACTCATGCACTTCCACTTCAACAACAAAAAAAGAAACAAAGTAAAACAAAACCAAAAACTGAATAAAGAAGACATTTTATTTCACTAAGTTAGGTTCAATAACCTATAATATAAATAAAATATAAATAATATAAATATAAATAAATATATAAAAATATAAATAAATATATTTATATATAAATAAAAATAAAAATATATAATATAAAGGTTCAATAACAATATCACTGATATCCAAAAAAAAAAAAAATGAACAGGCTATATGACAGCTATTTAAAAACATAATAATGGAATCACAGAGAAACTCCCATCAAAATAAAAGAGAAAAAAAAAAAAAGGATATGCAATGAGACAATTAAGAACAAAAGATCTTTAAACCCAAAGGCAAATCAATGATGAGGGAGCAGAGTGGCACCAAGAGTAATACAACTGCCCACCACACTGTAAACATAAGTATGAAGGGAAAATTGCTTGAGGTGATTATCAAACATTAACAATAATCAATGAGAGAACTAGTAAAGGACATTAATTAAACCTCCATGGTGTCCCAGATTGTGAAAGTGACTTTCCAGCAAGGCACAAGCAGAAGCATGCATTATGGAAGTATCCTGTTCTAAACAATATGACAACCAGCCATTACTAAAATCAAAACAAGGGGAACAAAATGCCACTTGTCCCTACAGTCTCTCAGAAACCACTGAGAGGAAGGCAATGTAAAGGTAGATATAAGTTTGGCATAAAAGGAAACCATTATTTCGGATATTTTTACTGATTAAGGGAAACTTCGAGAGGTTAACAGAACCAAAGATAACAGTGTTTTCTTGAATGTATCAGATCCACAAAGAAGGAAAAGTGGAGATTTGAAATGCTTTAGTAAAAATCTGGAAAACTATAATTCATTAAGTTAGATAAAAATTAGACAACATTATCAACAATGTGACCTCAAAGATGTCAAGGGTAATGTCTCTGTTCATTGTGGTAGAAGGCAGAGAAACAGAAATATCGCCACTTAACACATTTTCCTAATAACTAAACATTTTATGATAGTATGTGAGCTATTTCATAATCCTTTGATGATGCTATGAAATAAATAGTATAAATTTCATGACATAATGTTAAAAGAAAAAATATTGTTTTCGTTCAATATGCTGCCTAGAACTCAAAAGAGAACATGGCAACTTCTGGTTTCCGTTCCATCATCTAACAGCTTGGCAGGTGTCACTGTTGTCACCAAGCGAGAAAAAAGAAAAAAGCTAGACTGAAAATCAACAACTTTTCTTCAATTCATGAGAGGATTTAGTCATGGGACAGATAACTATCCCAAAAAGTGGAGAGACAAGCAGGTGAATACGGAGAATCATAACTTACTGGAAGCACTTCAGGAGCAGATACTGCTCCTGGAGCCACTACAGGGTAGGAAAACTTAAGCTGTGATTAACAAATTGCTGGTGGTGTCAGTGTAGATGAGCTTTACAGTTAAAAACTTCAGGAGGGCCCAGTCCTATTTGAAATCCCTTATTATCCTGACTTGAACTTCCATAAGTCTGACCAGGTTCTACAATAAAGAAAAATCTTAATGATGTGGATGGAACTAGAGGGTATTATGCTAAGTGGACTAAGTCAATCAGAGAAAGACAATTATCATATGAGCTCCCTGATATGAAGAATTTGAGAAACAAGACATATGGTCATAGGGGAAGGGAGGGAAAATGAAACAAGATGAACCAAGAGAGGGAGACAAACCATAAGAGACTCTTAATCTCAGGAAATGAACTGAAAGTTGCTGGAGTGGAGGGGGGTGAGAGGAATGAGGTGGCTGGGTGATAGACATTGGGGAGGGTATGTACTATAATGAGTGCTGTGAATGTGTAAGTCTGATGAATCACAGACCTGAACCCCTGAAACAAATAACACATCATATGTTAATTTTAAGAAGAAAAAAGGGAAAAAAAAAAGAAAAAGAAAAATCTTCTCATTCTCCCATCAAGGGGAGGGAAAATAGCCATTCTGAAGTATACCCAGAGAATTCATCTTAAAATGGCCCACCCTCAAAGGAAACTATTTTACCAAAGCCTAACCAACTGGGATTTTACCAGAGCCTAAATGACCTGGGAAAAGGAAATATCCAAATTCAGCTCTCTGTATCCTTCTTATATTACCTAAGTGGGAAGGAAAAACTTGTGAAGTAGGAGAAGCATTTTTAAAGTCCACACCCTAGGGACACCTGGGTGGCTCAGTTGGTTGGGCAGCTGTCTTCGGCTCGGGTCATGATCCCGGCGTCCTGGGATTGAGTCCCACGTCGGGCTCCTTGCTCGGCAGGGAGCCTGCTTCTCCCTCTGCCTCTGCCTGCCTCTCTGTCTGCCTGTGCTCTCTCTCTCTCTCTCTCTCTCTAATGAATAAATAAAATCTTAAAAAAAAAAATTTTTTTTTTTAAATTTAAAGTCCACACCCTAGATATGGAGAAAGGGGAACCCTCCCACTGTTGGTGGGAATGCAAACTGGTACAGCCACTCTGGAAAACAGTATGGAAGTTCCTTAAAAAGTTAAAAATGGAGCAATTGCACTACAAGGTACTTACCCCCAAAATACAGATGTAGTGAAAAGAAGGGGTACCTGCACCCCAACATTCATACCGGCAATGTCCACAATAGCCAAACTGTGTAAAGAACTGAGATGCTCTTCAACAGATGCATGGATAAAGAAGATGTAGTTTATATATACAATGGAATATTACTCAGCCATCAGAAAGGATGAATACTTACCATTATGCTGAGCAAAATAAGCCAATCAGAGAAAGACAATTATCATATGGTTTCACTCATATGTGGAAAACAAGGAATAGTGTAGAGGACCACAGGGGAAGGAAGGGAAAACTGAATGTGAATAAATCAGAGAGGGAGACAAACTGAGAGATTCTGAACTCCAGGAGAGTTCATGAGAGACTGTGAACTCCAGGAACCGAACTGAGAGTTACAGAAGGGAGGAGGGCATGGGGATGGGGTAATAGGGTGATGGGCATTAAGGAGGGCACATGTGATGATGAGCACTGGGTGTTATATGCAACTAATGAATCGCTAAACACTACATCAAAACAAATGGTGTACTATATGTTGGTTAGTTGAACAAAACAACAGAAAACAAATAAAATAAAACAAAGTCCATATCCTAGGAGAAGAGGTTCAATAAAAGATTGAGATCAAATCATAAACCTGTAAAACATTTCCCCCTCTCCAAAATTCAGTATAACATTAATGAGGACCCAGCTCGATAACAGAAAATTATAATAAAACGAACTTCATGTACCAGAACTTAATTAGGAACTTCTTTAAGAAAACTCAAAAAGAAAAGTTAAAAAGGGGAAAAAATATAATAAGGGCAGCCGAAGAAAATTTTAGCCTTTCACCTCTATAACTACAGCAAACACAGCCTAATCCTAGCCAAATAAAGACAAAATCTCATACTAAAAGCCTGTTTATCTCAGTTCCTTTTACACAATACACCATGTCCAGCTTTCAACAAAAGAATACAAGACATACAAAAGAATACAAGACATACTAAAAGACAAAGCACACAGCTTGAAAAAGAGCAAGCATTAGATTCAATATCATATATAGCAAAAATATTGGCATTATCATACTTGGAATTAAAAAAACTATGATTGGGGTGCCTGAGTGGCTCAGTGGCTTAAAGCCTCTGTCTTCGGCTCGGGTCATGATCCCAGGGTCCTGGGATCGAGCCCCACATCGGGCTCTCTGCTCAGCAGGGAATCTGCTTCCTCCTCTCTCTCTGCCTACTTGTGATCTGTCAAGTGAATAAATGGGATCTTTAAAATATAAATAAATAAAAATAAAACAACTATGATTAATATGCTAAAAGTCTAGCATAAGAAATTTACACTATGCAATCCTATATATTATGAACAGAGAGATGGAAATTCTATGAAAGAATCAAAAGGAAATGACACAAGTTGAAAACACTAAAACAGACATGAAGAATGTCCTTTGATATGTCAATAAACTGGACATAGCTAAGAAAAAATATCACTAAGCTTGAAAAAGTGTCAACAGAAACTTCCAAAAATGAAATATAAAGGAGAAAGAAAATGAAAAATCATAATAGAGTCTGAAGAACTACAGGACAATTACAAATAATTGTAACACCCATATACTAGGAATATCAGAAGTGAAAGAAAAGAGAAAGAGAAAGAGAAAAGGAAAAGAAAGAAAGGGAAGGGGAGGGAAGGGAAGAAAAAAAAAGAAATGTTTGAAGTAATTATGAGTGAGAAATTTTCCAAAATTAAACAGATGACCAACCAAAGATTCAGGAAGCTCAGGGAACACAAAGCACAGGATAAACTAAAAAACAAACAAACAAACAAAACCTAAAAACAAAACAAAACAAACAAAAAAAACCACAACTACATCAGGACATAAAATATTTAAAACAGAAAATCAAAGACAAAGAGAATATCTTGAAAAAAGCTGGCAACAGGGGGTTGGAGTGGAAAGGAGAAACACCTTAGCTATAGGGGAGCAAGGATAAGAATTACATCAAATTTCTTTCTTTCTTTTTTTAAGGATTTTATTTATTTATTTGACAGAGAGCTAGCACAAGTAGTCAGAGCAGCAGGCAGAGGAAGACAGAAGCAGGCTCCCTGCCAAGCGGAGCAGGTAGCCCAATGCTGAGCTGGATCCCAGGACCCTGGATTCATGACCTCAGCCAAAGGCAGAGGGCCTCAGGTCTGAGCCACCCAAGCACCTCTACATCAAATGTCTTTTTAAAAACTATTCATGCGGTGCGTCTGGGTGGCTCAGCGGGTTAAGCCTCTGCCTTCAGCTCAGGTCATGATCTCAGGGTCCTGGGATCCAGCCCTACATCAGGCTCTCTGCTCAGCAGGGAGCCTGCTTCCCCCCCCCCCTTGTCTGCTTGTGATCTCTGTTTGTCAAATAAATAAATAAAAATAATCTTAAAAAAAAAAAAAAGCTAGGGTGTTAATACTAAAAAAAAACAAACAAACAAAAACCTATTCATGCAAAAACAGAGTAGAGTGTTGGTAGAAATATACCCACACCATGTTATATGCAACTAATGAATCCTTGAACACTACATCACAAACTAATGATGTATTATATGCTGGCTAATTGAACTAACTAACTAACTAAATTAATCAATCAATAAGGTTAAAAAAATGCCACATGATCAACCGGATAACAATTTCACAACTGAAGATCCTGGATCAAAATCTCAATGCAAAGGTGGATTCTAAACGTAATAGTGCATCATCATTAGTATTTGCCTAAATAAAAGCATTGCTGATGAAAAAAAAAAAAGAAAGAAAGAAAGAAAGAAAAGAAAAATACCCACCAACCCTAAATTCTATATCCAGTGAAATTAACTTTTAAAAGTAGAGACATAAGGACTTTCTCAAACAAAAATTTAGGAAATGTGTCATTAATAGAACTGCCTTGAAAGAAATGTTAGAAAGAAATCCTTTAGAGAGAAGAAAATGATTCTGGTCAGAAACTTGGAACTACATAAATAAAGAAGGACTGTTGAAGAAGGAATAACTGAAGGTAAAATATTTTATTTTTTCTTATTTATAACTAAGAGATATTAGTTTGTTCAAAATTATAATAACAATGTATTGAGTAATTGTGGGTTATGGATAAGAGAAATCAATGGCAGCAGTGTTATAAGGGATGGAAATAAGGGACTGGGAATATTCTGTTACAAGATACTTGTACTATGTGTGAAGTAGTACAGTTTTATTTGAAAGTGGACTTGGATTAGTTGTAAATTTATATTGCAAACTCTAGGGTGACCACTCAAAAAGGTAAGGAAAAGAGACTATAATTGATATGTTATGAGAGGAGACAAAATGGCATAATATAAAATGTTCAATTACAATCAGAGATAAAAAACCAAAAGAAGTCAAAAAGAAACAAAGAACAGGGCAATAAAGAGTAAACAATAAATGTAATAGATATTAATCCAATTATATAAATAATCATTTTAAATGTCAGTGATACAAATATACCAAATAAAAGACTGAAAATGTCAGAGTGGATAAATCAACAAGACCCAACTGTATATTATCTACATGAAACCCACTTTAAAGACACAGGTAGATTAAAATGTAAGGAGATAGAGAAAGAAATGCCATGCTAAAACTAATTAAAAGAAAGCTTGAGTCGTTATATTAATTCCAGACAAATCAGAATTCAGAACAAGAAAAACATTTAGGAGGACACTGGGAGATGGAGAGAAGTGAGTTGGGGGAAATCAGAGGGGGAGACAAGCCATGAGAGACTGTGGACTCTGAGAAACAAACTGAGGGTTTTGGAGGGGTGAGAGGTGGGGGTTGGGTGAGCCTGGTGGCGGGTATTGGGGAGGGCACGTATAGCATGAAGCACTGGGTGTGGTGCATAAACAATGAATCTTGGAACAATGAAAAAATAAAAGAAAATCACAAAAAATGGTTAAAAAAGAAAAAGAAAAACAGTTAGGTATATAGAGAGATATTACATAACAACAAAGTGGTCAATTCTCCAAGAATATATACCAATCCTTGATGTGTATGAACCTAAGAAAAGAGCATCAAAATATGTGAGGCAAAAACTGATAGTACTGCAAAGAAAAATAGATGAATTCCCTATTATAGTTGGAGACTTCAACACCCCTCAATCAGTAATGGACAGATCCAGCAGGCAGAAAATCAGTAAGGACACAGTAGAACCAAACAGCACCATCAATCAACAGGACATAATTGACACTTACAGAATACTCCATCCAACAATAACAGAATACACATTGTTCTCAACATTATACAGAACATTCACCAAGACAGACCACATTTTCAGGCCATAAAATACACGTTAACAAATTTAAAAGAATAGAAATCATATAAAGTATACTCTTAGGACACAACAGAATTAAATTAAAGATCAATAACAGAAATATGGCTGGAGAATCCCCAAATACTTGGGAGATTAAATACCAGCCTTTGAAATAACGTATGAATCAAAGAAGTCACAGGAGAAGTTAAACAATATTTGGAATTAAATGAAAATAAAAATGCAACTAATTAAAATTTGTGGGATGCAGTGAAAGCAATGATTAGAAAGAAATTTATGGCACTGAATTCACATAGTAGAGGAAAAAAGAAAATACCTAAAAGCAATAACATAAGCTGCCTTAGAAAACTAGAAAAAGAAGAGCAAATTAAATCCAAAGTAGGCAAACTGAAAATAATAAAAATTAGAACTGAGATCAATAAAACTGAAAACATAAAATCAGAAGAGAAATATCTGAAACCAGAAGCTGGTTCTCAAAAACAATCAGAAAAACTGATATATCTCTAGCCAGGTTAACAAAATAAAAAAAAATTTTTTAATTAAAAAAAGAAGAAGAAGACACAACATACTAATATCAGTAATGAAAGAGAGGTCATCAAAAATGATCTCATGGGGACGCCTGGGTGGCTCAGTTGGTTAAGCGGCTGCCTTCGGCTCAGGTCATGATCCCAGCGTCCTGGGATCGAGTCCCACATCGGGCTCCTTGCTCCGCAGGGAGCCTGCTTCTCCCTCTGCCTCTGCCTGCCTCTCTGTCTGCCTGTGCTCGCTCTCTCTCTCTCTCTCTCTCTAACTAATAAATGAATAAAATCTTAAAAAAAAAAAAATGATCTCATGGACATTAAAAGAATAATAAAGGAATATTATGAACAAATCTATGCCAACAAATTTGATAAATTAGATGAATGGATCAATTCCTTGAAATACACAACCTGCTAAAACTCACACAAGGAAAAATCTATAACAGGAGTAGGTATATTTCTATTAAAGAAATTGAATCAATAATTAATAACCTGCCGAAACAGAAAACATCAGGTCCCAATGGGTCAACTGTGAATTCTACCAAACAGTCATTTGCTGTAATTTATTTCAGAAAATCAAAGCAGAATATACATTTCCCAATTCATTCATGAGGCCAGCATTACACTATTACCAAAAATCATACAAGGACATAAGAAAGGAAAACTAAGACTAATATTCCCATAAACATATATTCAAAAATATGTTGACAAAATATTAACAAATAAAACCAAACAATACATAAAAAAACTACATTATAACCAAATGTGATTTATTCCAGGTATGCAAAGCTGGTTCAACATTCAAAAATCAACTAACACAATCTAACATATCTATAGACTGAAGTAAAATTACACCATCATGTCTATATACACAGAAAAAGCACTTGACAAAAACCAAAACCAATGCATGACAAAAATTGTCAGCAAACTAGAATATAAGGGGAGTTCTTCAACATGATAAAGAATGTTAATGGGGTACCTGGGTGGCTCAGTTGATTGAGTACCCAACTCTTGATTTCAGCTCAAGTCATGATCTCAGGGTCATGAGATTAAGCACCCCCTGCCTACCCCAAACAGGTTCTGCTTGAGTTTCTCTCCCTCTGCCTCTCTCCCTGCTTGCACTCATGCATATGCTCTTGCTCTCTCTCAAATAAAAAAATGCTTTTTAAAAAAGAGAATATCCACCAAAAAAACCTACATTTAGCATCATTCTTAACTGTGAGAAACCAGATGCTTTCTTGCTAAGACCAGGAATGAGGCAAAGATGTCCATCCTCGTCACTCCTATTTGACATCATACTGAAAGTCTTAGATAATAAGACAAGAAAAGGAAATGAAATGACTACAGATTGGAAAGGAGGAAATAAAACTTCTTTTGCCTGCAAACAATATGCTTGCCTACATAGAGAATCCCAAAGAATCTTTATCAACAATAATAACACATAGTCCTGGAACTAGTGATTGTAACAGAATACAAGGTTAATATATAAAAGTCATTTGCTTGCTTGTATACTAGCAATGAAAAATTAGGATTTGAAATTAAAAACTCAATATGTTTGTATTAGCACCAAAACATATGAATTACATAAGTATCAATCTAAAAAAATATGTATAAGAGTTACACGACAAAAAGTAAAGAACTCTGATGAAGAAATCAAAGAAGTACATAAATGGAGAAATATTCCAGGTACATGGAGAGGAAGACTAATATTATCAAGATGTTATTTCTTAGCAAATTGCTCCATACACCAAAATCTCAGCAAATTATTTTGTAGATATCGAAAAAACTGATTCTCAAGTTTATATAGGAAAACAGAAGACCCAGAACAGTCAATACAACATTAAAAATGAACAATTCAGAGGACTGACACTACTTAACTTCAAGACTTACTTTAATCCTTCAGTATGTAACACATTGTTTTACTGGTAAATAGATAAATAGATAGTGGAGTGAAGACAGAGAACCCAGAAATAGATCCACATAAAAACAAAAAATCTTTGATAAAGGAGCAAAGGCAATCCAATAGAGAAAGGAGAGTCTTTTTAACAAATGATCCTAAAACAACTGAATATCCACATGTAAAAAAAAAAAAAAAAAAATGAATTCAGACATTGACCTTCTTAGTCTTTCACAAAAATTAGACTGGATCACAGACCTAAATGTAAAATGTGAAACTATAAAATTCCTCAAAAACAATATAGGAGGAATTCTAGTTGATCTTAAGTTTAGAGAACTTACTGAGGTTTAGAGAACTTATTAGGTTTAGAGAACACCAAAGAACAGTCCATGAAAGAAACAATGATAAATTGGACTTCATTAAGATTTTAAAAAGCAAACAAACAAACTTCTTCTCTGTGAAAGACACTTTTGAGACCATGAAGAGGTAGGCCAACAGTTGGAAGGAAATATTTTCAAAACACATTATCTGATAAAGGACTGGTATCCTAAATAGACAAAGATTTTGCAAAACTCAACCATAAGAAAACCACGCAAAAAATTGGCAAAAGATCTGGACACCTCACCAAGGAAGATAAACAGATGGTAAGTAAGCATATGAAAAGATGCTAAACATCATATGTGATTAAGGAATTGCAAATTAAAACAAGATACCACTACACACCTATTTAAAAATGGCTAAGATCCAAAACACTGACAATAGCAAATGTTGGCCAGAATGTGAAGCCATGGGAACTCTCACTTACTGCTGGTAGGAATGCAAAATGATACAGCCATTCTGGAAGACAGTTTGGCAGTTTCTTACAAAACTAAACAAACTCTTACCATAAAATACAGGAATGTGCCCACTGATATTTTCCCAAATGGGTTGCAAACATATATTCACATAAAAATCTGCAGATGAATGTTTATAGACACTTTATAACTACCAGAACTTGGAAGCAACCAAGATGTCCTTCAATAGGTGAATGGATAACAAACTGTGATACAGTCATGCAACAGAATACTGTTGGAGGAGATAATCAAGAGGGTGTGACTTCTAGTTGACCCTTGGTCTAGACCTGGGCAACTGGAGGCACCTCACTCCCTCCATTATCCTGGGGATATACGCTCTGTACACAGTGGGAACTTCTCTAAGGACATAGCCTCAAGAGAGTAGTAATGTGTTTTGAGACCATCTTGGGGGGGGGGGGGGGATAATACGTGACTGGACCCATCTAAGGCCTCCATATAAACTTTTTAAGATTTAGCAGGTGGGTTCATAGATCTACTCATTTTTGCAGCCACCTAAAACAAGCCTCATAAGTAAGTTCTCTTGCTTATTAAAATGCCACCTACCAATCTGGAGTGGTCTGCCTCTTTCCTTGGTCTCTTCTTGCCCTGTGTATATGCGGTGGAGGTGTGGGGTCATTTGTATACAAACAAACACTATTCAGTGATAAAAAGAACGGAGCTATCAAGCCATGGATATACATGGAGGAACTTTAAATACATATCGTTAAGCCAAAGAAGCCAGTAAGAAAAAGGCTAAGGACTGTATCATCCCAACTATTTAACACTCTGAAAAAGATTATGCAACCAGTAAAAAGATCATTGAATGTCAGGGAACAGAACCGGGAGAGGAAAGGTGGGATCAACAGGTGGAGCACAGATTTTTAGGCAGTGAAACTATCCTGTATGATACAGTAACAGTGGATACATATCATTATGCATTTGTCCAAAGCCATAGAATGTGCAATACAGTGAATTCTAATGTAGAATATGGAGTATAGTACTATATTGATGTGGCTCATGAATTTTAGCAAATACACTATACTGATGCATGATGTATGAAACTGTATGGGAGGAGAGGAGTGATGAGAAGATATATGGAAACTGTATTTTCCACTCAGTTTTTCTGTAAATCTAAAGCCACTCTAAAAAATAAAGTCTGCGAATTAAAAAACAAAACAAAACACAGCAAAAACAAGCACCCTAAAAATGAAAACATTCTCTGGAATATTAAGAAAACAGTGTCTACAGAATCCCACACACACATTCAAACAATAATCACCCAAATCATCTGCTTAATCTTTTGGGCTTCACAAGGGCAGGCAATAAAAGGCAGAAAAGCACTTTTCAATGGACTTGCCAATTACATGTGGCATAAATCAGAATGAAGCAGCAAAGATAAAATATGCTCATTTGTAAAGTCAAAAGAAAAAAACAAAACAAAATCACCACATTATTTTGTTCTTGAATAGCAGAGGTAGTCTTTTGAGCCTCTCCCAGCCAGCTGTGGATTCCAAGAAAACAGTAACTGATGATAATGATTAATTCTAGGGATGAGCTTTTCACGGTTTTGTAATTTAAGTACTAGTGAAAGGCATTTAAACTTGGAAAAAACTTGGTAATATACCAGTGCTTCCGTTGAAGACCTTCTGAGGAAAATGAAACACAACTTTGAGCATATTTCTATATACTTATGATTTTTTTGGTACTAGAATTTAAAGTAAAACAGTTACAAATAATTTTTAAGCCTAAACTATCCCTTTTAAAAGTTGTAGTCCATTTCCTTTATAGGTTTGTAATTCTGTTTATTAGCAAGCAAGGTAATTTTTTTTTTCAAATCAATGCCATAAAAAGCATTGGATTAACTTACTGCCATTATTACTACCATAAAAAAAATCTACAACTAAAATGTTAGAGAACCTTCTTAATCACGGAAACAAAGTAAATAAAAACAAATTTTTAAAAAATGAAAGTTGTGGAAATGATAAATGTTTGCCTAATTTATATCCCAAGTTTGAGAGTCAATTGGAATTTTTACTATTATAAAGAAAGGCTTAGTCTTTTATTACTGTAGTAACAGTAGAAACCTATTTTTTTTAAACTGGGTGATATTTTGTTAGACCGTGGTAATATATGCCCTATCCTACACAGTTGCACTACTAACCATGCAAGAAATCAGAGCCCTGCCTGGTCTATACTCTGAAATAGTCATAATTGAAACTGAAAACTTCTCCGATGAAACTTCTAAAAATCCAAGTCCCAACCTGGTTTTACTGTTCCCTTCATAGGAAATCATAAAGAAACCTTATGAAATTACGTTGTAAAATACCTAGGTGAATCAAAGATAAAAAACACCGAAGACCTCTTTACCTTAACATGGCATTCCTTCCGTCACTTCTGGTGCACCAGACCTGCCGGGTTTGATAACCTACGTCTAAGTCCCAGGGCTTGGAGAGGTGATGTGGCTTGTAACTTTGATGTCGAAAGGTGACTCGCTCCTTTGAATCAGAGCTAAAATCCAAAACAGCTCTTCGGCTTAGGTTAATTTCTTTAAGATGAGGCAGTCTACATTTACTCCATGGTCCTACTTTAAGACTAAAAGTATATTCCTCTTCGCCAAGAGGACAGGAAATGGGAGTGTCACAGGCTCTCGACTCGGTCAGGTTGGGGCACTGAGACCCGCCATAGAGAGGGGGAGCGATGGCCGCCCGGGTCCTGTGCTGCAGTTGCTTCTCACAGCCCTTGCGGCACTCGGACCACGGGGAGAACTCCGATACGATACAATCCCGGGGGCAGGGAATGAGGCAAGCTTGTTCTGTGGGGGGCTGAGGGGCAAAGTGTTCACATATTTCATTTACGACCCTGGTTCTGTTCAACTTCTGAACGCAGCGCACGGTCCGGTGCTGCAGCCCATGCTGCGCGGTCACGCACTCCGCGGTCCGAGGCGGGGCTTGGCCGGCGCTGGCGGGAACAAGCACGCACCGGTGCCAGTCGGAGACCTCCCACTGGAAGAGGTCGCTGTGCCAGTCACACACCCGGAAGCAACTTCTTTCCTCGGGAGGCCTGTTGTTCTCGTCGCAGTTAGATAGCTGACTCGTCCAGCCTTCCAAGTGGAAGCACCACAGCGCGCGACTCTGCACTCCTCCGGGTCCACAGTCGCCCGTACACCTTCCCCAGGGGCCTACGGGCGAAAGACAAGGGCGTCAATTACTCAGAGGTCCCATGCCGCCATACACACAAAAACGAGTCAATTTGCACCCTTCCCAACACGACCAGTATGAAATCACAGATTTGAGTGGACAATATAATCTGGTTGTTAAGAGCGTGGACGCTGCATCAGTTTGCCTTTGTTAAAATCCCCACTCAGTCTCTAACCAGCAATGTCAACTTGGACCGGTTACTTCCACTTTCTAAGCCTTCGTTTCCTTAAGGAAAGCACTAACTTGCAGAGCTGTTCTGAGGATCAGGGGTAAAATGTGGTGCCAATACACACTTAATAAATGATTGGTATCATTGTAATCATTGTGTTTCAAAGCCTATATATCTAACTCAATATTAATACTTTCTAGTTAGACGATGTTTCAATCTAAAAGAAAAGCCCTAAACCCAGGGTTTTAATAAAGTAGGATTTTTCATGTTTCCAAGCCTGCAGCTCAATACAGCAGGTGGCTCAGAAGAGAACTATGTTTTTTTTTTTAATGACCTGCCAAAGTACCCGAAATATACTTTCATTTGCTAAATAGGTGTCCCCGCTTTGGGATTTTACTTGCAGAGTGAATTGCATGAAAAAGAAAATATCTGATAGGAAAGGATACACTAAAAGCAGCAGCAGCACCACTGAACTGCCTATGGGAATTCTGCCCCCCCCCACCCCTGAAATATACCCACTTTGATTCCTCATAGGTATTAACTCTGGGTCAAGCTTCCAACATTAGTTTGTAATACACCAAATCCTTTAATTAATGAATATGTTTCATGGGAAAGAGTCCCACAAAGAAACAGACAGATAAAAGAACATCCATTGATGTTTCTCACAGTTTTGCAACTAATCCATAGACATACCAGGCAACCTTATCCAGAAGGTTGACGATACAACGTTTCATAAGCATGGCAAGTTATCACATTTTGTGTCAATAGAAGAAGAATTCTTTCCTCTCTTTCATTTTACTTAATTGTAACATGAACCTGAGAAAACTTTACCAGCTTAACCATGTAAACTTTGCCCCTGCACTAGGTTGTGATAATAAAAGCAATTCACATCCTGAGAAACATTTTAATTTACCTAGGTAAGAGAAAGAAGGTGTAGTCTTTCTCTCTTCCCCCAAACCTGATCAAACATCCAAAACTTCATGAAATGTGTTTTCATGCACATCCATAATATTTCTAGGAACAGGAAATGTGTATGGAGTCACATCCACTTAGGAAGAGACATATACATCCCCAGAGATACAGGTATCTGCATTTGTGGCCAATATGCTGCAGTGAGGATCTCTCACTTTTAAAGCACAGGACATCAGTTTTGGAGTTCTAATGTACAGTCTTCCCAGTTCTTCCTCACAGCCTTGTCTGGATATATAGACCTACTTGCCAATGGCTTCTGTCACTTTCTGAGTGAGATTAACATAGAAAATACCCTCATGTCCTTTCAGTGTCTCCCCATCCTGGAGACTCTTCTTGCTGAAGTAGACAGAGGAGTTTCATTGGAGTTAAGTCACCTTTTTACCATAGAAATGCCCTGATGCCTGGGTGGCTGTCGTTGAGCATCTGCCTTCAGCCCAGGTCATGATCCCAGGGTCCTGGGATTGAGCCCTGCATCAGGCTCCCTCCTCAGTGGGAAGATCTCTCTCTCTCGCCCTCTCCCACTCCCCCTGCTTGTGTTCCCCCTCTCACTGTCTCTCTCTGTCAAGTAAATAAATAAAATCTTAAAAAAAAAAAAAAAAGAAGAAGAAGAAGAAGAAAAGAAAAGAAATGCCCTTGAGTTTACCCACACATTGCTCAGGCACAGTATCCCAGCACTGACTGCTCCTGGGCACAGTAAATGCGCATCAAAAATGGTACTCAGCACAAGCTGATTTCATCAACTGCCCACAATTCTGGTAATTTTGTCCTCGATCACCCACAATTTTGTGCTTTGTTAATTGAGATGTTCATTGCTACATGAAAGTCATTTACAGACTTCATGTGTCCAGATGTTCTGGAGCAATCTCAGTTCAAGTATGTCATCCCTTGTCCATCAAGTCAGACTACACATGCAAATTTTCATTATTGTCAAAAAAAAAAAAATTGCCATGGTTACTCAGTAAAGAAATACTTCCAAATATACATCCTTGTAGCAAACTTTAAAATCTAAAACCAGTTTTGAATAACATAAAACGGCTACTGGATGAAATTGAAAGAAGCTCTTTTTGAAAGTACTTGGTTTCTAAATAATGGCTGTCTGCGTATCTTTATTTGTTAACGTATCAAATACACACAATTTTCCCCTTGGGACTTTTTGTGTAAAGAAAGAAAGACCAGAAAATTCAAACCATTTCTAACCAATCTTAAAAAGCTGATGTTAGGGGTGCCTGGGTGGCTCAGTGGTTTAAAGCCTCTGCTTTAAGCTCAGGTCATGATCCCAGAGTCCTGGGATTGAGCCCCATATCGGGCTCTCTGCTCAGCGGGAGGCCTGCTTCTCTTCCTCTCTCTCTCTGCCTGCCTCTTTGACTACTTGTAATCTCTGTCAAATAAATAAATAAAATCTTTAAAAAAAAAAAAGCTGATATTAAATTTAATTCATCTAGAACATCTTACAAAGTGATCTTTACTCTTACTTTTAAAGCATTTTACTAACACATTTTCTTATTAAAATGTTTCCTTCTTGTAAGTTTTTCAGCTACTTTCAAAATTGTTAAGGTAGTTGTTTTATTGTTATTTGAAATTCATTAATATTTTAAACCTTATAATTACTATCCTTCACTTAGACTTCACATTCTCTGTCTATATAGAAATGCACCAAACAGCAAAAATGTTCTTAGATCAAGGGAAGATAAAATATAACTATTAGGAAGTAATTATCACCATTTGTTGAGGGCTAGCAGTGCTGTGCTGGGCTTGGATAGTACCAGAGGACTGTTACATATTCAAGAATTTTACCAGGTGGTTGTTAAATCATTCAAACTTTGAAATCAACCATGATGAGAGTATTTACACCACACTATGAATCAAGACAAATCAAGACATTAAAAAAAAACAAACAAACTTGAGAGTTGGTTTGTCATATAGCCCTAGTGATTTGCCCAGTTCCTTCCTATTTCTACAACAGTCCTCTGACATGGGGCTAAAATACTTATTTCATCAGCTGGGGAAATGAAGCTCAGAGAAGTTATAAAGCACATCCAAGGTTACACAGCTAGTACTACAGGGCTGAATAGAGTGGGACTCCAGATCTGTGAGACTCTAAGCATGGGCTCTTGCCCTGAATTTGAAAAGAGTCTTTTCCAGGGTGTGCATTAGTATATGCAATCCTAACATCACAAGGCAGATCTGTTTCTTAGTTTAGCTATGATTCCTCCGATCTGTTGCTTTGAAAATGAGTACAAATAATCAAGGTGGTATGTGAGCAACGATTTCCCCCTCCTAGCCCTGGAAATGCTGATAAGCACTAGTCCGTACATTTAGGAAGGCACAGTCAGGGGAGAATAGTTTCTCCTCATGTTAAAAGCAAACTTTGCAGACAACTGAACATGTAAGTAACAAGCAAATATAAACCAAATTGTGTACATTTGGAATAAATGAAAAACAAATTGCAAACAAGATATACAAGATGGAGACCAGACCTCTCAGCAATTAACCTATAATACTATAATAATTTGCATTTCTCGGGCACACAGAAAAAAATGTGTTCCATGATTTATTCAGTTGTGTTTGCCTATGAACTTTAAACATACACACTAGTGAAAAATCACATAGCCCTGAGGGATTTTGCCATTTCAGAAAATATGAATATTGAAGTAAAATATGAACTACAGTTTGAGAAATCTTGTATCCCTTGTCTAAGCTCAGAAATAGAACATATTAAAGTTTTGAGCAGTTTCATGAATGAATATCACCTTTAAACTTTCCACATACATAAAATATGATTATAGTCACAATATATATCTGAATTAAATAATCTAAAGAAACATATAGGAAACCCATGCTTTTAAACATCAATCATTTTTAAGATTTTGTTTCTTTGTCTGACAGAGAGAGATTGAGCACAAGCAAGGGGAGATGCAGAAGGAGAGGGAGAAGAAGACTCCCCACTGAGCAGGGAGCCTGATTTGGGGCTTAATACCAGGACCCTGGTATCATGACCGGAGTCGAAGGCAGACACTTAACTGAGCCACCCAGGTGCCCCATAGTTGGTATTTCTTAATTGAAAACAGGTCCCAAGTAATACAAATAAAACAAAATTTGGAACCAATAAAGGATTAAAAGTTTAATTAGACATAATATGCATTTAAACTAAAACCCATGCTGTGTTACATTCTCAGAAAACACTTCAGTGGTATAATAGGAATAATAATTCAGTACTTGTTTAACTGGACCAACATTGTATAAAAACACCATCCACCTGCAAGTCACTACCTTTTCTGTGTGATAAACAGTTACACTGGAATAAACAGCTAAATATTTTGAAACATATAAGTTTTAATTAACACATTAACATTTTGGTTTTTAAGTATAACCTTTGGATGGGAAAAGGTGGCATGGATGAATTCTTGGATCACATTCACATTTAAGATGCTGTGATTCCTTTTTTTTTTTTTCCTGCCTGTGTTTTTGCACAAAGTGCAAATATGTGGATGCTCTAATATAATATTCCCCTAGAAGCAGAAAAGTGCTGGCACGTTTTATTCTCTTAATTAAGTTACCCTTAAGTGGATTAGTTGAGATGAATGCATCTCCCAATCTAAATCATCATATTGAAGACAACCTGCTGGGTGCCTGAATTTGGTGTGGCATTCTCTAAGATGCCTACAACAAAGGAAAAAGGGAACTCTAGTGGTCAGAGAGAACAAACACATTCTGGTTTTTGCACAGCATTTGCCACCTTTTGAGGCAGCAACCCTGACTTAATACCATTCATGCAGTAGGAAAAGATGTTTATTCTACTGTGCATTTTTTTTTTTCAACCACAGCTTTTATTATCCTGACATTGCTTTATTTTTAACTTGGGCAATGGGATTGAGGCATAAAAGGAATGTCAATGCAAAACTTTAATATCTTAACCAAATTATCTGTGGATAATTACTATACCAAAGCACTCATAAACCTCAACATTACAAAGTGTGAAATAAAATAATACTGACTCACTGTAAGATGCCTCACCTCCAAGAAATAGCTTGAAATTTATGTAGCAGCTTTCATTTCTTAAAAAGCCTTCCCATCTACCATGGAATAATTAAAGTAATGCTTCCCTTGCACAGTGGACAAATATCTAAGAAATCATGCTTTCTAAAATAAATCAAAGAACCCGAGGAATGAGAAAAGAGTAACATCTGAGCATTCGTTCACTAAAATGACAATTACTCATTAGCTGCTATTTGACAAGTAGTGTATTAGAGTCTGGAAATATAAAAATAAACAATACATCAAGTATCTCTTACAATATCTGTGTGCTAAATGTAATGCCAGTTTCCTTCTGAAGAGGACATTTGGTCTCTTCTTCAGGCCTACCTACACTTACTTCATACACAGTGGAACACTGAATGCTTTGGTTCCCAGAGCTCATTAGACCTAAAGCAGCAACCAGAAACTGAGAGGGACCATTGGAGGCAGGGACACTTCTAGAAGCCAGAAGAGATGGCCATTTTCAAGTCTGCATTTCTGAATTTATAGTCTTAATAAATTACTCCTACTACAAGAGAATGCTCAGAGCCATGCAGCACTTTCCAAACTCACAGAGAAAACCTGTTCATTTTATATATATACATATATGTGTATATGTATATATATATTACTATATATATTACTGAGCAATGCATTGGATATCAAGAGAAACACATGGAAAATGTAAAAACATGGGAAAAAATTTCAAATGAGAAAAAATTAAAACCATAATGTATTTTATTTTAAAAAGTCCATTGCACTTTTTACAGGAACCAAAAAAATCCTGTATTAATACTAAAACTATTTTCAAAATATATCTGTGGCCTGAAGGATATGTGTGCTAAAGTATTCCAATAATTCTCATTAGAAAATTTTTAACAGCAACAGCTCAGAGCTACCAAATGTAACATCATTTTCAAAGGTACGAAGATTTACTTTTGAAGACAGTTTATGATTCCACGTAAGGACACTGTGGAGCATTCAGACTGAATATTTATACTTCCAGAAAGCATAAAGCATTGTTACTAACATTCCAGGCTCTTTCTGGATGATTGTGTTTTTGTTTGACACCTAACAGCACGTTCTAAGTCCATTTCATCTTTGTGGACAGATGTCTCTGACCAAAAAGCAAAGTGCCTCTGTTCCTTATCATTTATGATTACACATTATGAGTTGCCAGTGGCTAGAACATCCATTAAAAGTAGCTTGACAGAAAAGCGGATTACAAATATATCTGAAAGACTCATCAACTAATGCAAACACCACAGAGACAGAAAACCGTCTTTTAAAAATTGTTTATCAATATTTCTGGTTTGAATTCTACTTTCTAAAAATTCTGAAGCCTAAAAGGAAATCTCAAACCCCATATTCTTCACCGCATTCTGACATAAAGTGGGTCCTTTCCGATCGCTAAAACCTACAGCCTGCTAACTGCCTCAGACGTGGGAAGAGAAAGGTAATGTGACAGCCGACGGCTTTTGGAGGAAGAAATGAAGCCCAGACAAACGCAGTGAGTTGCCCAAGGTCACACAGTCATTTGGAGCAGAAATGGGATGGACAGTTCCATTTCAGACGCCCAGTCCAGTGATCTTTACACTATATCATGCTTGCTTCTGTTGTAATGTCCTAAGACTGCAAGGGAAGAGTAAGGGCTCTGTAAATGGTTGTGACCCAAGATGTTTGGGAGAAAAAGGAGGAAAAACATAAAAATAAGTAGAAATTACATAAAGACAGGAAAACACAAGCAACGAGCTACCTGTGAATGTTGAGAGTTTTCAGTCTCCTGCACCTGGAGTTCTTCCCAGGGGCCCTTCACAATGTTTTATGTGAAATGGAATCCTTTCTGCCTTTGCATGCTGTTCAAGAACATAAAGAAACAACAGGGGGGACACCTGGGTGGCTCAGTAGGTTGAGCATCTGCCTTAGGCTTGAGTCATGATTCCAGGGTCCTGCGATGGAGTCCCACATCAGGCTCCCTGTTCAGCAGAGAGCCTTCTTTTCCCTCTGCCTGTTGCTCCCCTGCTTGTGCATGCTCTCTCTATGTCTCTCTTTTTCTCTGACAAATAAATAAATAAAATCTTAAAAAAAAAAAAGAACCAACAAAGGCCAAGGGATTAGAGCACAAAGGAAGCCTTGGCACTGATAAGGAATTCTCTGTCCCTAGAGTAACTATGACAAATAATAGTAATAGCATTGTTTTGAACACCTACCATCTTCCCAATACCATATGTACATTGTTGATATTGGTCTGCTTTGCTAGATGAGACCATCAGAGCATGAGGTTAAAGAACATGCTCCAAGTAAACAATTCTTGAGAGCGCCCAGATGGCTCAGTCAGTTAAGCGTCCAACTCTTGATTTTTGGCTCAGGTCATGATCTCAGGGTTGTGAGATCAGCCCTGCATCAGGCTCTGCACCGGAGGTGGAATCTGCTTAAGATTCTCTCTCATCCCCTCCCTCCCTCTTACCCACCCAACACCGCTCTAACAATAAATAAATAAATGAAAATAAACCAGGTAAACAACTCAGGAGCCCTGACACTGGCCTCTCCAGTTCTATCTACTCCATGCCTTTTTTTCACAACAACTGCAGTTCAACTACTTTTAGGAGCCGTATCTCTTGAACAAATGAAGCCTTGCAATGCCCATTATTATATATATACTATATTTAGAAGAGGGTCTTTTCTGGGCACAGCTGGTGTGAGGGGCTCAGGGCAAAGCCACTCCTCTCTTGCCTGAAGCCCTTCTCCCCTGCATTGGTCTCAGCTCAATGGCGTGGCTCGGATATGGCTCCAGAACTCCTGGGGCTGGGACACTTGTCAACAGATATTTATGGGGTGTCCTCATCCCATAAATATGGCTCCACTCAACTTTGACTTTACTTACAATAAATGCTTCAGCAAAGCCCCCGAGATTCTCTGGAGAAGCAGAAGAAAATGATTTATTCAGCTGTTTGGTATCAGTTAAGTGGAAAAGGCAAGGAAGAGGATGCCAGAAAGAGAGGAAAGCTGGATCCCACATGGTGTTCTTCTGAAGCACTTTCTCCCTTAGCTTATTGGCCACTCAGGCAGTGATTAAACTTCAGGAGGGCCAGAAATCTGTTTGCTTTATACCTCACAGAAAGCAAACTGGAACAGGTGCTTAGGAGGCTGAAATTCTTTTTTTTTTTTTTTAAGATTTTATTTATTTATTTGACAGACAGAGATCACAGGTAGGCGGAGAGGCAGGCAGAGAGAGAGAGAGAGAGAGAGAGAGAGGAGGAAGCAGGCTCCCCGCTGAGCAGAGAGCCCGATGTGGGGCTCGATCCCAGGACCCTGATATCATGACCTGAGCCGAAGGCAGAGGCTTTAACCCACTGAGCCACCCAGGCGCCCCTAGGAGGCTGAAATTCCTAAGCTGTGCTCCTTTCCCTCCAAAAACAGAATAAAGTGCTATTTCCACAGCGAATAATCAATACATGTTGGGCTTGATAAAGGAGGTCTTTTTTACTGTTGCCTTAGAGGTTCACTGGAAAAGCAACAATGTTGAGATACGTAAGTAGGCTTTAAAAATACGTGAAGCAAAAGCGCAGGGTGGTATCCATTTTATTTATCATTAAGCAACTCAAGAATTAATTTTGCCTACAATAAAAATTGCACTAAAGCATACTTGAGATGCTATTATTTTCTTAGTAATTTCAATTCTCTAACAGTTGCATGGAGTATATCTGCTTCTCAATACATCTTCTCCCTAATAGCAGATATTTGTGGTGAACAAGTGAGAGAGAACAAAACATCCGCTACGTTTGAGTGGACAAAACACCTAGATCATCCAATTTTTTCTTCCCAAAGGAATAATTATTTCAGTTTTGAAACAGCAATTTTAAGACTACTTGAGACTCTTGTCATCTGAAAAATAACTTCCAAAGTACAGATTTGAAAAAATATCTGAGAAACAGCAGATTCATGGCATAATCACAGTATTATTTTCTATCTAGAAACACTAGAAATACCTATTTATCCTATATAGTCTAATGAAGAGCCTAAGGATTCTATTTACAAAAAGCAAATCCAATCAACCAACCATCAGTTTTGCTTCCTAAACATCAATCCAATCTGTCCATGTTTCTTCATCCCAGTGTCACCCTCCCCCTCGCCCAAACCACCACCTTCTTGTATAAAAGAGGAGTAGCCTCTTGACTGGCCTTCTAGCATGTACGCCCCCATCCTCACTACACATTGGCATCAATCCTTTCTCCATACTATAGACATATATCTTTTAAAAATTCAAATTTGTACCCCTTTGGCTGCAGCATATCACCTATATGGCATTCTATGCTTATAGCTCAACAGTAGCTTCCCATTCTTCTCAAAATAAAGAAAAGAATTTTAACATGACATGGAAGTGCCTACCTGATCTGGCCCCTTCCCACCCCCTTCACTTCCGGTCACCGGGGCCACCCACATTCGCTAGCTGCTCTGCCATCAGATGGGCCATCTTTCTGTTCCTCCGCTGCTCCAATTTCCCTGCCATACCTGGGCAGCCACATGTACTATTCCTCAAGCCGGATCACGTGCTCCACCCCCTACTGCCAAAATGATTCCTTCTCACTCTTTCTATCTTAAGTCACTTTGTTAGCGAACCCTCCTGTATGCTCCAGCACTACTTTACTCCTCTACAAAACACTTATCGCACTTGCAGTAACAAATCCAACTGTGTAATTAAACTTTGTCTCTCCCACTTGATTCTAAACTCTGTGATGGCAGAAACAGATCGGTCCTACTCACCACTCTATTCTCAGCACTAACCTAGTGCTTGGCATATGGTTAGCCTCCCACCAATTATCGAAGCTGGAGCAAACGGCATTGTAGGAAGCAGACTCATGTCTAAATAGAACTAGGAGTAATGTCACCACCGGAAACTCATCACATAAATGAGTTGATGGTTTTGCCCAAATGAGAGGGGGGAAAAAAAAAAAACAAAAAACAAAAACCGTCTGTTCTGTGTTTCCTTAGCATATGTTTGAAGGAAGAAATCCTCAGCATGATGCCCAATAGAATTCTTAAGTAACTGTGTTCCACAACCCGGTTTGTAACGCCCATTATTCTTTGTTGCAACTCTCTGGGCCCCTTCTTTCCAGACTCCACAAAGCCCAGCATTGAGGAATGGGGTACCCAGTCTTCTTATGATTAGCATGCTAATTTTACCTTTAATAAATACACAAGTCTGCAGAAATACCTTTGACCTTGGACATGGGTCTCATCCAAATATTCTAACTGACCCAGGAAGTTGACTCAACAAATGAGACTACGGTTATCATTGTTTCTCAAAGGATTCAATTTTTTTTTTCCTCAGAGAATTGTATATCTGATCCTATCATCCCAGCCTACCATTCACAAAACTAAAAAGTGGCCAGGAATGAAATGATCACAGTGGTTACAATTTCAGTACAATAACAGCAACAGCAGTTCCCCAGATACTGTGGACAGACACTGGGCAACACTTTTAACAATCATGTCACTCAGTCCTCAAAGCAGCCTTGCAAAGTAGATCAATTTTCAGAATTCCCAGATGCCTTAAATTCCCAATTTCAGGAAAACTGGCAAAAGAAATGAAAAGAGAGTGAATGTGATCAGAGTTTATTGATATGATTACATTCTCTAACACCCAGGAAAAGACCTAAGAAGGGAAGGGTCTGGAAAGTGCACTTATTAAAGACTGTTCATCTGGGGACGCCTGGGTGACTCAGTTGGTTAAGCAGCTGCCTTCGGCTCAGGTCATGATCCCAGCGTCCTGGGATCGAGTCCCACATCGGGCTCCTTGCTCGGCAGGGAGCCTGCTTCCCTCTCTGTCTCTGCCTGCCACTCTGTCTGCCTGTGCTCTCTCTCTCTCTAACACATAAATAAATAAAATCTTTAAAAAAAAAAAAAAAAAAGACTGTTCATCTGGAACACTCCTCTGCCTGAGGAGGGGACCGTAAAGAGTGAGAGGAGTAGAAGGAGAAGAAGGAAATCCAAGAACTCTGCCTGGATGCAGGTTCCTGGCTGGACTCTGAAGTATTCTGGGTAAAATGTCTTTGTTTTCAAACCCTAGTGAAGCTTTGAGTGGGATTGTTATTCTGAGGGGTCGAGTTTGGGTCAGAGACTGAGTCCCCACCTTTGTGTGGGATTGGGGAAGGGGAAAAACATATTTAAGAAGTATATTTTTTTTACAGAAACACAGACTTTAATTAAAAGGTGATGGGAAGACATTTTTTTGGGAAGACATTTTCTTTTAAGAGAGAGTGTGCGTGGGTGCAGAGTTGGGGTATCGGGGCAGGGAGGGACAGGGGGACTGGGAGGGGCAAAGGGAGAGGGAGAGAAAACCTTAAGCAGATTCCCCACTGAGCACAGAACCCCACACAGGGCTGGATCTCAGGACCCTGAGATCATGACCTGAACTGAAATCAAGAGTTGGACACTTAAACAACTGAGCTACCCAGGTGCCCCTTAAGGACACTTTTGAGAGCGAGCACAGACAGCCTAACAAGATTCTGCCTTTTGGGTTGCCAGAAGTCTTATCCATAAAGTTATGCCAGATGTTTCTGAGGGAAGAATGGCCTTCCCTTGGCACATACCTCCTAGCTCAAAAATAAAAGCTTCCTTGCTGCCTCTTTCTTCTGTCTGCAGTGAGACTGATAAGAATAGAGATGTTGGTGTTAGTAACAGAGACGGAGAGACCATGTATCTTGCTTCTCCAGAGAGGAAATGGCAGCCTGGGGTGTCCAGGCAGAGAAAGCCAAGGCCACCAAGCACGTCCTGCAGATCCAAGGCCTCAGCACAGTGGGAAAGCAGCACAAAGGACAGAGCACAGCACAGAATTCTAGAGAGGACAGCTAGCCTGCTGGGAATAAGGACCTTCTAGGTGGTGATCAGTATGAACAAATAAGGAATTGGTAGACCTCCCAAAGAAAAAGTGGGGACCCTGCTGGTACGAAGAGCTCCAAATAAATAACTAAACTAAGTTAAACAAAATTATATTTCTTGTACATCTAAAGTTTTAGCTGGGATGAGTACCCACTATAATAATCACCACCACATATAATAATTAAAAAGAATCAGAGAAGCAATAATAAACATATCCCCGACCAGCCCAAGGGCTGATGGCCCCATAGGACATTCAAGCCCTTGGCTCAAAAACACACTGAGAAAATCCATTCTCATTACCCTTTTCTAGCCTAGTGAGCACAAGGCAGTGGCCTGAAGCCTGTGTCAACCCTTTTTAGCCTCCTCCTCCCCTGCATGGCTGGAATTTCCCAAGGTGCTTTGTGCAAATCCAATTTACAATGAAAGTGAATTGAGGAAATGTCATCTGAGTTATGGGGGTAGTTTACATTTACATAATGAAAATAATTATGGTAAAGTAGCATTTATCATTTGATAGACTTAATGTTAGCACACAGATGATTTAAAAAAAACTGCTGAATTTTAACAGCTTCTGGGGACAAGGAAGGACTGAGCTACGTTCCAGCCCTTCCTGCAGTAATCACTTCATCTGATTCCAGCCGAAGATACCATACCATCATTCAGGAAATCCCAAAATGTGTTCACTGGAACAGCTGCATCCTCTGAGATCAGTATGCAGAGAGGAGCGCTGTTATTAAATAAATTTGGGGACAAAGCAGAGTTAAATAAAATTTAAAGTTTTCTATTTCCAGGAGTCCTCAATGCTTCCTAAATATACATTCTGAATTCCAAAGAATTTATTCCTAGACTGCAATGGTTCACAAACATATTTCCCTACATTATACTTTTCCTGGAGGGGGGAAAAATATATATATATCTATATATATATATGTCTATATATATATGTATATAGCATGTGTGACTCTTTTCCCTTGTTAGATGAGGTTGTTGACTATATTTATTTAACCTTAATAATTTTAAGTAACATGAAATAAAATCATCATTTTAACTTTAAGCTCCAATGCAACTTTAAATCCAAAGCCTAGCACTTCTATCCTCTCAGGATGCAAGCACACTAGACCACAAAGTATAAATCAGAATAAGTCTAACTTATAAGATAACTTATAATAAGTCACCCACACATCAGAATGAATCTAAGATCTGCCACCTGTTCACAAAGAATGAAACAGATATAAAACACATAGCAGAGATCCATCTGTCCCTTGGGTGTTAGCCAGGCAATTTCAAAGACCTAGGACACGAGATCAAAGTGCATGGAACCATGATAAGGTTTAAGATTGTAAAAGCATGAAACAACTCAGAGCAAGCCCTGAACATGTCACTAATTCACAGCCCAATAAAAAAAAAAAAAAAGTCCTGCATATGGTCCACCTCTCTAATTTTAGATTTTCTATGTCATTTCAAACATAACTTGTGCTGTGCTAGATTTTACGTTAGGATATGACAAGATGTACTTTATTGGCCACATATTAGTGGATTATAGTATAATTACAGTAATGTAATCACTGATTCAAAGTTTGAACACAGATTTGTCGACTCTATATTCCACGCAGGAACATTCCGTAAATGTGATATTTTGTAATACACAGAATTGATTTAAATATATTTATATATTTATATAATCACATTCATATATTATGTTATATTAAATATATAATATATAATACTAATTTTATATTAATGTGTGACTTATATTTAAGCCAATTCTAATTCCTACACATGACATGCATATTTAACTACATATGTATTATGTAGTATATGTAAATACATATGTCATATGATAACAGATTGTTATATAATCATATTAGATATAATATGTATGCATGAGTGTGTAAGGATATAAATACACATGCGTACATATATATGCATGTTGCCTGTTCATTCTATTAAACCTCTTATATTTCATTAATACAAATCAATACCCACCACTAGAATCCATTGCCTCAGTGAGAGACAGGATGGCTCATCTGTATCCCTGACCCCCATCCCACTACCAGGAACCTCAAGAAGTCTTTTTCTGCTGCTCTTCCTTCTACCCAAAGACAAAGGGAGAACTACTCCCTATGCACATCAGAGGACTGATATCCAACACTTAAGGAAGCTCAGTTCGTTCTCCACACGGAGACCACACAGAAACTGATGACGCACAGAAAAATATTTCTGAATCATCCAAACAATTATTAATTTACCTTCACTGTCAACCTGTACTCTGTTGTATTTCTGTTCTTCAAAAATCAATATGTAATTTATGGTCTAGGTATGGAAATCTAATGTGAACCATAACATTCTACTCCCTGGGCACTAACTTACTATAACACACTATTAGAACTTTATCCCCCTTGTGAGTTCAGAGAATTAGTCTGAGCACCTCATAATTCCTATCCTGATGAAACACATTATCAAAAGCCTGTGCCACTTTGAAGTAAGTGAAGTGCACACTTCCTAATCTACATTAAGATTAACTTGAGGTTTTCCTTTACTCTGCTCAAAACAGATGTAGTCTCAGCATGAATCCCTCTCCTCTGCTTTTTTTCCAGTTGACCACATGAGCCATGGGGTATGCTGGACGACTGACATACTGGGTCCCAGAAAGAGATAATGTTATCTCTTTGTTCAACAAGAAGAGAGGAAGAGGGGCGCCTGGGTGGCTCAGTGGGTTAAAGCCTCTGCCTTCGGCTCAAGTCATGATCCCAGGGTCCTGGGATCGAACCCCACATCGGGCTCTCTGCTCATCGGGAAGCCTGCTTCTCTTCCTCTCTCTCTCTGCCTGCCTCTCTGACTACTTGTGATCTCTGTCTGTTAAAATGAATAAAATAAAATCTTAAAAAAAAAAAAAAGAAGAAGAAAGGAAGAATCATATGAAGAAATATGAAGAAAATCAGCTTTCATATTCAGACTGGGGGGCTGGTGACCCTACAGCTCCCCTGTCTGCTTTTCCCATTAGAATACATTTGTTAGCCTTGTCTGGCCTTTGTAATTCTCACTGAAGGGTCCCTTGGAAGTAAAACAGCACCATTCCTCTTTGACCTGCCTCTTTCTTTTGATGACTGCAATAAGCATGGGAGCAGAGCAGCTCTCACAGTGCTGTGGAACCTTCTGTTCTGCTATGGGGGTGATTGCCGATGTGAACAAGGTGTCAGTGCTTTTGAAGCCTTGCATGAGCAGAGGAGGATGGAGCAGGGGGTGAAAACGGCCACCCCCAACCTGCGAATCAACACCTTCCCTGGCCATCTGATGGGCACGGAAAATGGACAGAAGCACAGCAGAGTGGGCAAGGCTCTGCTCAAGGCAAGGTTCGACCCACTACCCTTACATGCTTATGTTTATTTTTAATTCCAAACACCTAAAGCAAAGAGTCAACCGTGGTAACTACTTTAAAACAGGAGCAAGCAGGCTCCTACAAAGTGCTCTGGAGCTCTACAGACTTGAGCCCAAATCTTGATTTTGCCATTTGGCCCTCTGTGACGTTCAGCAGCATGATCTGCCTTGATTTTCAATCATTTCAGCCTGTAGGTTGGCAACAGACATGACTTATGAGAAGCTCTTGATACAGTGCCTGGCACACAGTGAGCACTGAATGAATAATGGGTCCATGTGAGAGGCACTGTCTGTTACCAGGCTCTTAATCTACACGAGCATTGGTCTCAAAATTGGCAGCTCACATTAGGGACCAGATAATTCCCTGTCATGGAGGACTGTCCTGTGCACTGTAGGATACTCGGAGGCAGCCCTGACTTCCACCATCCAAGAGCCTGTAGCAGCCCCAGTCTCCAGGCATTGCCAAATGTGCTCTAGGGAGCAAAACTGCCACAAGTGAGAACCACTGATCTACACTGCATCATTTAATCCTAACACAAAGTCTGGGAGGTGGGTGACTTGTCTGATCTACAAAAAAGCCACATTACCTATCCAGGATCCCAGCAGTAATAAGGGGGACTTCTAGGACAGTGAGCCAATAGCCTGAACTCTGCCTGTGTTCCCCATCTTTAAAACGTGTATTTTTTTTCTCAGATTTTATGTATTTGTTTGAGAGAGTCAGCAAAACAGCATGATTGGGAGAAGGGACAGAGGGAGAGGAAGAAGCAGACTCCTTCCTGAGCAGGGAGCCTGATAATGGGGCTCGATCCCGAAGGCAGACCCTTAAGCAACTGAGCCACCCAGGTGCCCTTAAAATGTGTATTTTAAAGAAGAACAATAGGTTCCCTGAGACCTATTCAGGATTCTGTGTTCAACCTCTTGCTGCCCGAAGCAACATTTATTTGACTGCATGAGTCACCTTTCCTCCATTTTTACTAACTTTCGATAAACAAATCTTCAGAGCCCCACCTTTCCCTGTAGGTTTCAGTGCTACTTTATTAAGGTTCACTTTACCATCCTTATCCTCTGCTCCGGAAACAACCTGCACTTTGGAATCCCAGTTGAGGTTTGAACTGCAGCTCCCCCACTTGCTAGCTACGGGGCAATGGCCACGTAACTTAATCTTGCCTTTATGTCCTACCAAACAGCAAACCAGAGTTGTAACTTCACAGCTGTTTCAACAGCCAGCTCTCCAGCGCAGCCTGCTATGCTTGTATCCTGCTATGCTTGTACCTTGTATCCAAGGTACAAAATTGCAATTGTGAAGTGAAACACTGCCCTCCATCCTTCTGTGTAGGCCCTTGCTAGAGGCAGTAGGATTCCTTTCCCTGAATTAAATGGACTCTGCCTGTTCACATACTCAAAAAGATGAATCTTATCCCCCCATAGAAACACAAATTTAGAATGACCCAATACAACAAAGAGACTTCCCCAACTGCCCCAGCCTGTCTAAGGCTAAGACACGGTACAATGAGCCCAGCGGCAGGGCTTGCTGGCAGCCAAAGGCAGTGGAGGCCCTTTTCCCAGGGAAGGGGCCAGGGTCTTCCACAGTGCAGATGGCCCATGAGAGGGCAGTGAAGATCTGCTGCCCAGCGCAGACGAATGATACCTTTTCATCTAGTTGGATTGAACATGACTGTTTACCTTTCACCCCCTTGCCGCAGTGATTCTGAATGAGGAGATTTTAATAAGATGCTTAAAAATCTCACAGAGAAAATGTTAAATATTCTAATCACTTTCCACTTCCAGAACTTCACAAATCATGAAAGGTTCTTGAGTAAGAGATTTATAAAAACACACCGCCCCTCAGTGGCTCAGTCGGTTCAGTGTCCACCTCTTGGTTGCAGCTCAGATCATCGTCTCCGGCCATGATCTCAAGTCTTGATGTCGAGGTCCTGAGATCAAGCCCCGTATGGTGCTCAACACTCAGCAGGGAGCCCGCTTAAGACTCTCTCCCACTCTCCCTCTGCGCCTGCCCCCTGCTCATGCATGTGCAAGCTCTCAATCTCTCTAATAAGTAAATCTTAAAAACAAAAAACAAAAAGTAAAGAAAGAAAGAAAGAAAAAAAGAAGAAGAAGAATACATAGCCCCTTAAATTCCAAACTGAGAGTTAACTATACTACCATTTTGAGCCTAAACTCTGCATAGTGAAATGAAACACTATGGATTAGGGTTCTGTCTTGTGCCCGAAGTTTTACAGGGTAAAAATAAGTAAGTAAGTAAATAAATAAACAAATTTGATCCACTGAGTCACCAAAGGAAGAGACCAACAAAATATTTAATTTTTATTAGGGATTAAATAAGATGAAAATCTTAACATATAAATTAAGAACATTTTTGGATTATCCTTCTTGTAAGTGATATGACCAACACCAGTTCTCCTTTATATATCATGCCTCATTTTAAATATCCTCTTTAACATCCCCAAAGTTATTCTTTTTTTTTTCTTTTTAAGATTTTATTTATTTATTGGACAGACAGAGAGCACAAGCAGGCAGAGAGGCAGGCAGAGAAAGGCAGGGAGTGAAGCAGGCTCCCCACTGAGCAGAGAGCCCGACACAGGCCTCGATCCCAAGACCCTGAGATCATGACCTGAGCCAAAGGCAGAGGCATCAACCCACTGAGCCACCCAGACGCCCCCTCAAAGTTATTCTTAATGCCCTCTGAATAACCTTTTCCATACTATCAGTAAAACATGCATCTAATATAACTACACTGTTTATACCACCTTGTCACACAATTGGAAACGTGAGAAAAAGCAATCTTAAGATACAACTTGTTAGTCTAGAAAGTGCTTTAGTCAGATAAATCCATATTTATCGTCTTGAGAGAGATAGAGAGGAGGGCATAAAGCCAAACTGTGATCCACCCTCCCTCCAGGTTAAGACTAGTTGAAAAATGAAAATAAGGCCTTCTCTCAGACAAACGAGTATGAAGAATAAAAACAGTAGATTATAATCACACAGAAAAATACACTGGACCCCTAAAGGCCCATCCTTTTAGAACAAAAGACCAATATTCATAACATGCCATATACACATATGTTCAGTTCAGAAACATGAGCTCTACTTTCATAGGATCTTCACTAGTCTGCATAAAAGGATCTAATATTCATTTACATTTAGATCACTTTAACATATTAGCACAAAGTATTCAAGTTAAAACAATATCTACCCATATAAAATATGAATTTTGTATTAACTAAAAATTGCATTATAGTACTATTTATAGTACTTAAATACTTAAATATATAAACAATTCAATTCTGCATTAAGTGACTGCTACATAGAAAACAAAGATAACAGAATTATATCAGAAATATCAAAAATTTATATTCTAAGGTGCCATTTCTGGTCTCAGATTGCTTAGAAACTCCTAGGAAAAGAAGACTTAGCTAAAATCTTATCAATATAAGGAATAATCAGTAGTTACTCCAACCAATGTACAAAGGCTTTAGAAACACTGGATTAGAAAATTTTTTCACACTGAAAACTGGATGTTTCAATGGACAGCAAAGTATTATAACACTTTTTTTTTTCTCAGAGAAGGAGGAGAAAATGGGAATTATGTGAGCAATTTTTGAGAGTTTCACACCATTTGATCGTCAATCAAATGAGAGGGAAGCCACAAAATTTCAGTTACAAAACAAATAAGTCACAGAGATGAAAAATACAGCATATAGAATGTAGTTGATAAGACTGTAATAATTTTGTGGTGACAAATGATAACTACATTTCATAATGTATATAATTGTTGAATCACTATACTGTGCTCCTGAAACTAATACAATGTATAGTTCAGTTTTTAAAAAGATGCAAGGAGGAGTCTGGGTATGAGAAGCAACCTGACATTTATTGATCGTATGCTCTCTGCCAGCCACAGTGCTGACTGCTTGAAGCACTCAGAGAATGTAGTGTGTGCCATCTTCCTCGCTCTTGTGAACAAAGAGCTACATTGGCCCATGTTGATTGCCATTAGAAGCAGTCACTTTTCTATAAGAATCTAACCTAAGGGTTCAACACAACATTTTATAGCTATTGATGCCAAAATATGCAATGATCCCATAGAAGTTGTTGACGAAGCTGGTATTTCAATTAAATATGGTTTAATGCAAAGGGGAAAAGTCCTAAAAAAAAAAGGAAGGGTGGGAAACAGAGAGAGTAAATTCCAGCCCAGGCACTGTGAGACAGTGAGACAGGCAAAGACTCTGGTAGGGATGAGTAATTGTCCCTCTAAATCTGCTGTCTGGTATTACACTGTGCAAATATTTAAAGGTTACCTTGCATCTGCGATAGAGATACCCTTTCAATGATATCCCCCTACTTGGCTAAGTCCCTCTGGGAAAGGAATGCACACACCATTCTGATTAAATACTTGCATAATGATGTTCTACAGACACTACAGAGTGGTAGAGGCATTTCAAAATAGTCCTACTTAAGCAAAAGCCTATTGTGACAGCTATGTCTTTTGTGTTTTTGAAAATCATACTGAGAAAGTTGTAACAGCTCCTGCCAGTATGCTGAGTGAATAATCACTCCCTGGAAATATTGGTAACGATAATATATCTTCATCCTTCATAGTTACTCATAAGTTTGAGAGTGTAACTGAGAGGGAAAAATGAGTATTGCTTTGAGAATGACTGTGAATATTACATTTGCCACATTGGTGACATTAAAAAAAAAAAAAAGATGTAACAGGAGGACTATGTGTGCTGACATTTCATTAAAAGCTCTGTGGACGTTTGTGTATGCCTATTAAGCAGGAACACCAGGAAATGGAGATTACCTTTCAAAAAAGAAAATCATAAGGTAATTCCACTGAACATTTTGAATTGAACAGTGGGTATTTCATGTGAATTTGTGGAAATAACTAAAAGTTGTGGCATTTGTAATAATGTCTTAAAAATACTTATAATTCCATAGGAAAAGCTCTGAATGATTTAATCTTTTTTTAAGCATCTAGTGATGTGTTTTAAGCGTCTGCACATTTTGAATATGTGGAAGCGCATTTTATGTACTCCCAAGTACTGCTGATGTAGTGGGTAGTATATCATCAAACTACCACAGCAGCGATTCTAAGGTCAAAGCCATTGCTTTTGGGTTTGATACATTTTATACATGATTTATGGATTAATTTTATGGAAAATATGTAAGCTATATGTTCCAAAAAGCATTTTATGGCATTATAACAATAAAACATTATAGTTATGGACGCCCTTCCTCTAGTCATATCAAAGCCCTTTCCTGACATTAGTTAATCCTTGTAATTCCTCCTCTGAGGCAAGGAAGTATTACCTGCACTACCTTTCTTTAGAATACAGAGCACACTGGGGCTTTTCACATCTCTACCTGGATTTAGAAATACTATAAATCACTAATGCATTTATTCATTCAGTCAGTCTATGATGAACCCTAGAAGAAGGGCTAGGACCTGGGGATAGAATGGTCCAGAAAAACAGGAGCACCACTCCATGGCCTCTTTCTTGGGACTTTTTGTGAAATGTGTGAAATACTTTAATTCATGGGGAACCATACAACACAATAAAGTAATACTTCTCTTATCTAAAAGCTCACGCTAATAATCTGAGAACATACCTCTCTACAACATTTTCTAGCAACTAGAAGCTCAGCCTCCAAGTAGCAAAAATGTGTCACCAAGAGGTAAGCTCCTCATGCCACAGGACGTTCTGAGAATTACTTTACACATATCACTGACAGGGATTGGTTAACTGGTTTCCAAGCCAGTGAGTCAAAGCAAAATAAGAAGCAAAATAAGAAAAGAGAGGGGTACAGTTGAACCGTGGTAAGAAGCAGGTACTTCAACAACAAACAGAACACAGATAGCTTCCTGATAAAAAAAAAAGAGACACACACACACACCTCCCCATAAAGCAAATCGTAGGGCTCAAAGGTCACACCAGTCAGAGACTGATTATTGTTGGGGGCTGAGAGTCCTGGAATCCATTCTGTCTCAATGACGTTACCAGTGCTGCCACACTTTCAATGCTCCCTGTATCCAAGCTCCTTGCAATATGACTTTGCAGCAATTCCATCACGATGTGGAGTCTACTTCCTCATCCCCCAACACTGGGCTAACCTCATGACTTACAGGCTAACCTCGTGACTTACTTTTTCAAAACAACGTGCTGGGAGTGACTGCCAGTTCTGAGAGGTCTCAAGAAGCCTTGTATATTCCTGCTTCCCATGGACTATGCCGCTGCCATGTGAACTGAGCCTGGGCTAGCCTGCTGGAGGACAGCGGGCGGCAGAAATGAATCACACCAGCCATGACCATTTCGCATCAGCCAGCTTCCAGCAGAGCCTCTAACTGCCGGGAGGTATAAGGGCAAGTCCAACCCAGAGCAGCAGAAACACCTGTCTTACCTGTAGACACATATATAATAATAAAATTATCTATTATTCTGGATAAGCCTAATCTAAGACTTGAGATCACTATGATGAAGAGTGTGAAAGGAATCATCCCAACACCCACATGTATACAAAAATATGCTTTCCTCGGCTCTTCCGCAAGCTTCACGATCCCCTTCCTTCCACTGGAGCACTTACTGTGGTCTGTATACAATATGGACAACTTTGTATTTGTGTTTATACCACCAATCTTTCTCTATATCTGTATAATTATGTACTCATGCATGAGTACACTTTAGGAATCACAACATGGTGATACTTCTCCCTTGCAAAGATCAGCAACGCACATTAGCATATTAAGGCCTCTGAGAAATCCCACAACAAACTGTCACAAGACTGACCAATGTTTTTGGTTTGTTTTGTCTTTCAATTAAAGATTTTATTTATTTGATGGAAAGAGACACAGCGAGAGAGGGGAGAGGGAGAAGCAGGCTTCCCGCTGAGCAGGAAACCCAATGTGGGGCTCAATCCCAGGACCCTGGATCATGACCTGAGCTGAAGGCAGACGCTTAACGACTGAGCCACCCAGGCGCCCCCTGACCAATGTATTGAAAGACCTTTTGGCTCACGTAACAGAAGTATACTCAACAGAGCCCTGACTCAGGAAGAGTGTTCTAGAGAGACTGTATATTTCAGAAGATTCTACTTTTGTAGTCATAGTAGCCCAGGAAAAATAATTCATCCTCGATTTGCCTTTTGAGCTATCCTCAAGAGATATAGTCTTGCCATATTATGAAAAATATGTATGCATATATTTGAAAATCTTAAAAATAGGGTATTGGTTGCTAGTGATTTTTTAAAATGCAGGTAATGGAAATGATCTAAAAGTACAACAAGGAGGAAAGAGTTATATTTATCCACAAGATGGAGTATCTTTTAGCCATTAAAACAACACTAATTTTAAAAAACCTGGAAAATACTTAAAATATTATTCTAAGTGACAAAGCAAAAAATATTTTATATTTTGCTATTTCATTTATATGAAATTTACACAGGGATGAAATAAACTGAAATGTTAAAAATGATTTTCTTTGCTTGATAGGATATGGAAAATATATATATGTATCCGGGTATTTTTATATAATTTCCAGTATAACTTAACATAAAACAAACAAAACCAATTCTGTTCAGGAAAAAAAAAAAGTCAATTCTAGGTCCTTGGAAATTGCCAAAGCATCATGTACCTGACTAGCTTCAACCCTATTTTTCAGATATGAGCTTAGAAGTGATTTCTTCTGGGAGATTATTCAAAACCTGGAACTGCAGTAGATTCCCTTCTTGAGAATGTCCACAGCACACTCTGCTCTTTACCATCATTGCTCTTAAAACTTCGTGTTCCATTTTCTCATTTACTTGTTTATACAACTTCCATACAATAATCTCTCTGTACCCAGCTAGCTCATCACTGTAATCCTGGTGCTTAGCACAGTGACTGAAACCTGGTACCTGTCAAATTAACACCACTGAACAACTGAAAGTTTGAATGTTTTCTCATTTCCCAAATGTACTGCATAAAATATGGCACAGATAATGTAATATCTGCTTTCTAAAACAATGAAATTTCCCCCTTAAATAATATCTTTCATTAAGGCAGCTGATTTTTTGATAACTTATCTAATTTAAACTTCCCAATACCCATAGCTCTTTCCTCCATACCCAGTTTAAAGGATAACAGAGATCCCTGTCATCTCTTACATATTTCTCTCAGCTGAAATATCTAAGCACTATAAGGTTACATAGGCTCCTACTCGAGGCTCTCGGTTTGCCTTCAGTTGGAATATACTCCTCTAAGTGTATGAATCCAATCCAGTAAATTGTTTTAACATCAAACTCTTACTTAGGTCTGGAACACCACCTTAATAACAGAAACTGTTTGAATTTCAGAACTGAAATTCTATTCAATTATCCTCAAAATTTCACGATATGGTACATTTGGGGAGATTTATACATATATAAGAAGAGGAATAATAACATGATTAGCTTTCATTTACTGAATACTTACTGTGTGCTGGGCACAATGCTAAGCAATATACGTACATTATGTCATCTGACCCTCACTTTATGAGGCAGATAATATAATTTTACTCCCTAATGATGGGCAAAATTGAAGCATCTATCTTGAGTTTACAAAGTGCCAGAGTTAGGATTATGAACAACAGAGTTCAGTTTATTAATCAAATTGTCATTCCTTCTACAAATATTTACTGAGTGCCTATTCTAATAAAGACATTGTTTTGTGTCCTAGGAATATACCAACGAACAAAAAATAGTCCGTGGGCTCCTAGAGCCTACATTTTTTTTTTTAAGATTTATTTATGTGCCCTCCTTAATACCCACCACCAGTAGAGCCTACATCTTAATCAAGATAGAAACTTAAACACATGTGTAAATGCATACTGTGCAAAGATGGCTGAATGCCCACCAAAACATGTCTTTCCTCTGTGGTAGAATATATTTGTCACCTAGAAGCAGTTTGTTTGGCCGGGCTTAAATCTCTCAGCTCCCTTACATCAAGATGTGGTCATGTGACTACTACTTGCCAAGAGAATGCGAGTTAAACTGACCTGCATTCTGCTTGGACAAAGGCTTCAAGAAATCTCTAATGGGGTGCAATCCCCACTCCTCTATTACCTAAAGTCCTAAGAAACAGAGAAGCCTCCACATGTATGCAGCCTGATTCTCTATTACTTAGAGGAAAGATAACTGTCA
>ML110688.1:23771-42294 GCA_003697995.1 Taxidea taxus jeffersonii | reverse complement strand
AAGATTTATTTATTTGAGAGAGTTGATGGGGGAGGGGCAGAGGAAGAGGGAGAGAGAAACCCAAGCACACTCTGCCTTGAGTGTAGAGCCCAATACAGGGCTCGACCCTATGACTCTGAGACCCTACAACCCCAAGATCATGATCTGAGCTGAAGTCAAGAGTTGAACCCCCACTGACTGCATTACCCAAGTGCCTCAGGGCTCTATTTCTTAGAGCAGCTAGCACTACCCTAAATAATACAGAATATGGTACCTTGATTTGGGTGCTGCCATGAAAATAAACTAAATATATGACATTAATTTAGTGGTCAAGCAGTGAGTGACATCCAGCAGATAACACAGTCTCGAAATATGAAGACCTACAGTTATAAAATATTTGAGAACTCTGTTACCAATAATAATGGAGAAGACTGACCAAGTACCTACTTAGCCTATAGCTCCAGGAAGTTTGACTTTTGAGCGTTGGTTTTTGTCGGGTTATACTTGCTGCTTTTTCCAATGCATTACAAGAAACTAATAAGCTCAGGGTGAAGTTGGCTGCTTAGTAAACCGAAACTGAGGAACTTGCTGGGTTAGAGAAACAAATGATAAATGACTGTAAACATCCTGAGATGGGAATGAAAAATGAGGGCCAATCTTTATTAAAAATTATAATTTAAATAAATATACTCAGTTGGAAACAAAAATAAGACTGTGGGTGTGGCTTCCCAACTCATACCTGTTGTTTCAGGTGGCCACCATCAGATGACAGGCTGAGTCTGAGGAATCAAAGATCCAAAGTAGTCTCAAAAAAGATATACTGGAAACTGTGCTGGTGGGCATTGGGGGATAGACGCACAACATCGGTTGAAAGCAAATAGAGCAAAAGGATATTAAGTCTTTTTTTTTTTTTTTTTAAGGATATTAAGTCTTGAGGAATTTTATTGCCAAAGAAACCATGAGCCTGGCTTTTAAAAAGCCCTGGACTCTCAAAACCTTAAAGTAATCCTTGGTCTCCCAAAATTTCATGAACAGGAAGGAAGCTGTAAAAATTGCATGGCCTCTAAAAAAGGTATTTTTCCAGGGTGGCTGGGTGGGTCAGTGGGTTAAGCCTCTGCCTACAGCTCAGGTCATGATCTCAGGGATCTAGGATCAAGCTCCACATCAGGCTCTCTGCACAGAAGGGAGCCTGTTTCCCCCTCTCTTGGTCTGCCTGACTCTCTGCCTACTTGTGATCTCTGTCTGCAGAATAAAAAAATAAAAATCTTAAAAAAAAAAAAAAAGGTATTTTCCCAAAGCTCACTTCAGATGTGCCTGTGGAGAAAACTGAACAAGGAAGAGCTTCTTAGAAGGTAAGTAAAGAGGGACGTCTGGGTGGCTCAGTTGGTTAAGCAGCTGCCTTTGGCTCAGGTCATGATCCCAGCGTCCTGGGATCGAGTCCCACATCGGGCTCCTTGCTCGGCAGGGAGCCTGCTTCTCCCTCTGCCTCTGCCTGCCTCTCTGTCTGCCTGTGCTTGCTCTCTCTCTCTCTAGCAAATAAATAAATAAAATCTTTAAAAAAAAAAAAAAAAGGAAGGTAAGTAAAGAACTACAGAAAACAATGGAGACGGAAGTTCCTCCCAAACACAATCCAGGTTCTAACCAAGAGAATTCCTCCACTGTAAAAGCAGTCTTCATAAACCTTCTCCTAAGGATTCCATTACTGCTCTGGGACCACTGACCACCATGCGATTGCCCATCTGCCCTGTTCTGATGGGGAACTGTGTTATCTGTACGTTGTCCCTGTTCTACCACTTTATTTAAAGGTAAGAGAGCGATTTTTTTTTTCCTCCACCTCCTGAGAAATAGGTGAGGGAATGTGACTAGTTATGACCAAAAGATTCTCAATAGGATACATGTGCCCATTCTGGGCAAAGATTTTAAGAAGTGAGCATGCTTCCCACACACACTTTCCCCTTCTGCTGCCTTTAGACTCTAGAGAATAATACCTAGATGAAAGACATACAGGACTATGAAACCTCACACAGAGGATAGTTGTCTGTCAGACAGGAACGTTTATCTTGAGCTACTGCACAGACAATAAATAAACTTCTACAATGCTAGAACAATCAGAGTATGTGGTGAGCCATTTCCTACCTGCTGTCCCTCCGCTTACCCTACTCTAAGTAATCTGTATCCACGGTAAAATTCTAAATAGATGAAGTTCTAGGAAGAAAATAAAACATGGTAATGGATAGAACTATATCCCAATTAGCTGGGATGACTGAAATAGGAAGATCAGAGAAGGTCTCTCTGAGGAGGTTACATTTCGTTGAGAAAGGAGTCTGACAGATTTTGGGACAAGCATTTGGGGCAAAAATTGTAGCCCATGTAAAACTTTTAATCTACGAATGAGTTTTACACTTCTAACAAAGAGCAAAAAGGCCAGGGTGGTTGAAGTATAGATAGAAAAGGGAGAAAGGGTGGACTTGGTGAGTGTTGCGTCTTATTGGCTGAGGGAGAAGATCGGACGAGTCTGAAGTCTAATGAGAAATTCTTGGAAGGTTTTAGGTATAATGACATAAATTACCTAGTTTATCTGCCAGCTACATGGAGAATGACTTTAGGTATGCCAGATTGAAGAATGAGGTTACCACAGGACTCTGGGCATGGGATAATGGTGGCGTGCCTGGAAGAGTAGTGATGTTGATGGTGAAATGTGGTCAGGTCAGGCTACATCTTGGAGCTAGAGCTAAAAGGGCTTATGTATGGATTTGGCAGTCTGAGTGAAGAAAAAATGATAAACCAATGATACTTATAAGTTCATCCCAAAAAACCAAGTGGATGGTGGTGTTCTTTGCTGAGATGTGAAAACTGAAGAAATATTAAGTTGACTCTATGTGGGAAAAAGAAGAATTCTGCATGTATGTGTATGTACTTTTAGCAGAGCACCTCAAACAGGTTATGAATTAACTGTAAATTTTTAATATAGGCATACCAATCTATGTTTGTTATCAGGTTGCCCCAATTATAATGGGAAAGGGGTGCTAACCTTTGGAAGTTTTTTTTTTTTTAAATTTTATTTATTTCTTTGACAGAGAGAGAGACAGCAAGAGAGGGAACACAAGCAGGAAAAGTGGAAGAGGGTAGGCTTCCCTCTGAGCAGGAAGCCCAATGCAGGCAGGGCTCGATCCCAGGACTCTGGTATCATGATCTGAGCCAAAGACGCTAACAACTGAGCCACCTGGTGCTCAGGAAATTTTAGAGGGACTCAATAAATATATCACACCTCCCTTCTTCTGAAGTCTCAATTTGAACTTGACCAAGAAACAAATCCAAAAACCAATTATGTAAAGATCTAAATACCACTTTCATAAATAATGATGCTGATTAGAGTAGATAACTTTGGACCCCAGGCTAAGCAGCTGTACTGATACTAAATCCCATTTCCTTTCCTGTCACAGGCAACTCTGAAAAAGAGCATACCTACATTGTAGTAAGGTTCCTAAACACAAAATGGAGAACATATTCCAATATGTACTTTCTGAGAAACAAGGCCAGAAATACCTAAGCCACTCAAGTGTAAGTGTATACTTACTCTTACCAGTAAGAGTAAACCACCAACCATTTAAGTGTATCCCATTCTTCTGAGGGAAGAGTGAGGCAACAGATCATGAGTCGGCAAACCTTACCTACTCAAGAATATAAAGGAAAGGAAAAGAAGTTTCTACCTTAAAACAAATACAAATAAGTGAATATTAAAGATGTCTGGAAAACACCAATATGGGATATAACAAGGACAAAAGGACAGCATTTTCAATGAATGGATGTCTTTTGAAAGAGGAGCAGACATGCAAGATAAAGTCTTTTCCCTGATACTTTCAAACCAGGCTCTTGAAATGAAGGGACAGAGTGAAACAAAACTGAGATTTTACTTTACTTTATTCAGATAGTAAAAGAAGAAAAAAAAAAACTAGAAGGGAGGAAAAAAAATGTCTTGTCCAGGGCCCCTGGGTGGCTCAGTGGGTTAAAGCCTCTGCCTTCAGCTCAGGTCACAATCCCAGGGTCATGGGATCGAGCCCCACATCGGGCTCTCTTCTTTTCAGTGGGGAGCCTGCTCCCCCCTCTCTCTCTCTGCCTGCCTCTCTGCCTACTTGTGACCTCTGTCTGTCAGATAAATAAATAAAATCTTTTTAAAAAATGTCTTGTCCATTAGTTGGATTTGAGGTGAAATTCTGTTTTCCTATTTTCCAATCTCATACTACAGGGGTGGCTCCTACCCAGGGGGAGATACTGTCACCCTTCATCCAGCTACCAGCTGCCAGCTCCCATTCCATCACTGCCACCACTTCTCACAAGTTCCTGATGATTTCCTGACACAATTGATAACTCCATCTGAGGATTTCTGGTCCTTGGGCCTTTTATCTTTATTCTTTCTTGACTAACCATTCTTCCCTCAGGGATTAAATAGTAAAACTACTAAAAAGAGCCGACACAAAGAAAAGAAATATGCTGCACAAAATGCTGTCGTTGCCCACCAGGCTAGCTCAAAGCTCCTTACGTTCCTTTTATTTTACGTTTAATCTATGGACTAAGAAGGCGTTGCTCATAGGTCCTTTCTGTCTTCATGCTTCTAGGGTTCTGCTCAGCACTGCAGAGAACTACATCTCCCAGATTCCCTTCCTGATGTAGGTTCACCCACCTCAAGGCACTGGCAAAAGACTGGGAGGGGCGGGAAGCAGGGGAAACCCCAGCAGCTACTAGACTTCTCCCAGCGCCCAGTCCCACTGACAGTCACTGTGCCTGCAGTCCTACCTCACGATTGGCCGCCCCCAACATGGCACTAGCCCCCACCACATCAACACTAAGAGCACTCCTCTTCCCTTCCATTGTCCCTCCAAATCCAGGAGTGATAACAGCTTCCAGTGGTTTCTAAACTCTAGAATAGTTTGCCACCCTCTGTTTAGCTTCTCAGCTCTTGCATCCAATTCCCTGTTAGATTCCCTCTGTGAAAATATCTAGAATGGTTTCTTGCATATAGACTGGAACGTAGCTGATATGGGCAATGTGTATGTGGGTTTTGTTTTAAGTTTGTTTATATTCATTATGCCAGGAAGATGCAAACTATGGCCTTCAGGCCCACTGCTTGTTTTTGTAAGTAAAGTTTTATTGGAACACAGCCATGCTCATTCATTTAAGTATTATCTATAGTTGGTGTTATTGTACAACAGCAGAGTGAAGTACCTGTGACAGAAACTTTATGGCACTCAAAACCTAAAATATTTACTACCTGGCCTTTCACAGAATATGTTTGCTGACTCTTGCACTAAAAAAAATAAGACCTTCCATCTAGAGGCTCCTGATCATTACAGTCTAGACCAGCACTATCCAATAGAAATACAGTGTGAACTACCATGTAATTTTAAATTTTCCAAGGTGAATAAATTTCAACAATACAATTTTATTTAAGCCAATGTATCCTATAAGACTTTCAACATATTGCCAATATAAAAAACTGTTGAGCCATTTCACAGTTTTAGTACTATGCCTTCAAAATACATCATGTATTTTACATTTATAGTACTGTATTTCATTGTAAATACTTGATTTCTATGTAGGTTTCATAAAATTTATATTTGAAAATTGTAGATGTACAATACACAACCTATGATAACTGATAAAACAAAAATAGTGATAACACTAAATGCTGGCCAAGATGCAGATAAACTGGCTCATTCATGCATTGCTCCTGGGAATGTAAAATGGTACAGCCACTCTGCAAGCAATTTGGCTGTTTCTTATAAAACTAAATATGACGACTACCAGCTGATCCAGCAATTGCACTCTTGGGCATGTATCTTAGTTAAATCAGAACTTACATTCACACACAAACCCATACACAAATGTTTTCTTGTAGCTTTATTCATAATAACCCCAAGCTGGAAAAAAATACAAAAGTCCTTCAACAGAACTACTGAAACATGGAACAGTGTGGGTAAATCTCAAAATTAAGTGAAAAAACCCAGACTCAAAAAGCAGCTACCCACACAATTCTACTTGCAGAGTATTCTTGGGATGACAACATTGAAGAAAGGGAGAATAGATTAGAGGTTGCCAAGGTCTGGATGGGAGAGGTGGGGAGGAATGCAGGTGTGATTATAAAAAAATAGAAGGGCACATGAGGGATTCTTGTGGTGATGGAAATGCTTTGAATCTAGCTATATGATGTCGATATCCTGGTTGTGATCTTGTGCTATAATTTTGCAAAGATGTTCTCATTAGAGAAACTGAGTCAAGGATACATGGAATCTCTGTGTACCATTTCTTAAAATTGCAGGTAAATCTACAAACTAAAAAGCTTAATTTTCATAAAAATAGTTTCATATAACCAAGTTTCTGTCATAACTGAAAGTTTTCCATCAACTGAATCAAATATCAGTTTATCAATTTTAAAAACTGGTTAAATTTTTAAAAATTAGAAATTCAATCCTTGGGGCACCTGGGTGGCTCAGTGGGTTAAGGCCTCTGCCTTCAGCTCAGGTCACAATCCCAGGGTCATGGGATCGAGCCCCACATCGGCCTCTCTTCTTTTCAGTGGGGAGCCTGCTTCCCCCCCCCTCTCTCTCTCCCTGCCTCTCTGCCTACTTGTGATCTCTGTCTGTCAAATAAATAAATAAAATCTTAAAAAAAAAAATTCAATCCTTAGTCACCCTTGCTACATTTCAAGAGCTAAAAAGCCACAAGTAGCAGGTGGCTAAATCATTACACAGAGTGACTCTAGATCCTCTTTTTGGGCTACAACAGTCAAAATATAGCCACATTTGAACCATTCAGCAAGAGAATGGCCACATCAAACTACTCTCAGAAAGCACACATCCTACAAAGAAATACACATGTCTGCTTTAAAAATTCTGCAATTCGAAAAGAGGTAATTAAACCTCCGCAGTATTAAAAACTAACCAGTTGTGACAAACTGCTTATAGAGATCCATTGTTCTCTAGACAGCCAGCTAACAGGATGTTGCCTCCTCGATAAGATGTACATGTCTTCCTTCTACTCCCTTATTTTAAAAGGAGGAATACAATAAATAAAAGTGAATTATTTTAGATTACAGCTTTTCCCACCAACCCTTATTTCTACATGAACAATGGGTTTAGTATGATGAGCGGTGACGGGGACGGCACACATTCACAAAAGGGAAGCTGATGCTGTGCTCAGAAGTTCCCTCTCTTTGACAGAATGAAAAATGAAACTGGGAGATGGAATGAAATTGCGGCTCCTGCACACTCTGGCTGTTCGCTGTGCGGAAGGGCCATGGGAGACCAGTGGAGGTGGTCTCTGGGAATGGCGCACTGAAGAGAGGTGGGAAGAGAGGCGAGGGGTTCTGTGCCCTTGGTGACCATGGTGACTAGCTGCTCAATGAAACAATGGCAGGGGGTAGGGGTGCCACAACTTCACATGTGTGTGTTCCTGCTGCTGGGGACTTGGGTGACAGCCATTGGATAGAGTCATGAGAAAATCAGCAGAAACCATTTTCTAAGGAACTGCAGCAGTTTAGCAGTTCTGGAAGGAGTCAACAGCCCCTGGGTCTAGCACTCAAGACCCTCCATCACCCGGACCTTTCTGCCTGCCCATGTTTCATGACTCTACTCTCCACTCTCATTGGCCTGCTTAGAACACCGGCCAAATTGCTCCTGCAGCTCTGCCTTGGCTTCCATCTCTGCCTACAGGGACACCTGTTCCATCTCCTTTTATTCATCTTCTAAAGTCCTCGTAAAAGCACATCTCCTGGAAAGCCAACCCAGCTCTAAGTGAGCTTGCCTTCTGTGGGATTTCCAGTGTAAATAACGACAGCTACCACAGGATTGCATTCATATACGGGATCTAAAACACAAAATGAACAAAGAGATACAAACCCACAAATACAGAGAACAAACTGCTGGTTGCCAGAGGGGAGGTGGGTGCGAGATGGGCAAAACAGGTGAAGTCCAGTGGGAGGCACAGGCTTCCGGTTATGGAATGAATAAGTCATGGGACTAAAAGCTACAGTCCCAGAAATGTAGTCAATAGTATCCTAACAGTTTTGTATGGTGACAGATGGCAGCTACCCTTCTGAGTACAGCATAATTTACAGACTTGTCAAATCGCTATGTTACACACTTGAAACTAAGGTAACATCGGTGTCAACTATACTCAAATGTAAAATTTTTAAAAAATAATCTCAAAAAATAGTTATAGCTGCCTTTCACTGGGAAACTCCATGTTCTCAGTTGTGAGGCTGCAATTTTCATGTTCCTTAACTTAATCCTCACAAAACTATTGGGAATGATTCATTATTCCCATTTTGCAGACAAGTAAACTAAGGATCAGAACAATTAACTAGGTAGCTTAAAGTCACACAGCAGGTAACTGTCAAAATGAGCAATCAAATGAAATCTTTTTTCTGTCTCCGAAACCTGTGCTTTTATCTCTGTACTATTCTATTAACTCAGGACACAGGCATTTAAGCAAACTACATTTTATGGAGCAGCTGATGGATGCCAGGCCCTGAGTTGAGCACTAAGGACACAGTAAATAATCAACTAAAGTCACTCATAATATAATCATAAGTTCACTTTGTAAAAATATATACAAAGGATTATAAGGTTTCACAGAGATAAGACATTTACAGGGGGTTTTGCAAGATGGATTAAAAACTTAACAGGTGGGAAGGGCCTGGTCAAGGCCTAGAAAGGGATGAGAGGATGCAGGACGATATATTCTAGCTGGAGAAAATGCAGGCTCAAGGGTAAAGAATTCTGAAAGCCCAGAGACTTTTAGAACATAGTTCAGCAGCATGCTAGAAATACAGTCAAGGACAAGTTGTAGGGAATTGCATTGTCACGCAAAAGGATTCTTAAGCAGAGGATGATCAGATCACATGGGTATCTCTTCCATTTATTCCTCAAGTATATACTGAGTACCAAGCATTGTGTTGAAACTGGAGACATAAATAAGAGTTTCTAGTTGAATGGTGGAGTGAAGCAAATCAGACCAAGAACTACAGAATAAGGTAAACTCCTAAACAGAGCTGTGTGCAGGATGATATGAACACAGAGCATGGGGCACAGCAGGGGACAGTTCCCTGGAGGAGATTCCATGTTGGCACTGGCTGAGGATGGGCTGGAAGGTATTAGACAGGGAATAAAATGAGAGAATTAAAACGACAATAAGAACATTTGAGAATCATTTCATAGAAAAGATTAAAACATTTGCTGATGTACTAGAATAGGTATGGGGACAAGGAAGAAACAGAGGGAAGAACTGAGTCGTGATTAAAACCTTTAGTCCACTGTCACTAGGGGATGGTCAAGTATTTGCACACGATCAGAGGAACTGCCAAAAATTCACAAACAAAAAGAACTGTATAGAAAGCAAATACTGGAAAGGCAGGAAGAGAATGCCAGATAACAGTATCGTACTTTTCTTATTTTTTTAATATTAATCATTACATTACTTAGCTAATGATGGTAAATATTGAGTCATTTCACTCAGAAAAATAGCACATGTTTGAGCTTAATAAAATAATAAGTCCTATTTTATTTGCTTTTTTGTTCCATAGGTGTCTTGCAAGGTACAAACTGAATTCCCTGGAAACATGAAGCCTGCACATACAAACATACAAGAGAGTTTTCCAGGAGCCATGTTTTGTTTTTGCATCAATCCAAGAGCACAGATGTGTTCTTCTGAATCCTTGCAGTTTTCTAAAAATTTTCAAGCTTTAGAATATAGATTTATACATTCCCAGAGATTGTCTCAGTACTTCTGTTGTGCCTTTATGAGGTTTCTCTGGTTTTACTTGCTATGAGATTCATAACCTCATTGCCAACCAATCGATCATTATTTTCAAGCCTTAAAATTGTCTCTGTGCTTATGTGGAAACACAGTAAGCAGCACCTTTGCTGTCCTATACTATAATATTCTTAATTTTTAAAAAAAATTCTAAAGTTTAAAATATTATCTTTGTGTTTCTTAAACTTAATAATTTATTCTAAAAATAAAATTTATAATGCATTTTTCTTATATTTAAGGGCAGATTATTAGTTTTAAAAGAGAGAATTCAAGACTCACTTTCTCTACACACACCAACATCAATCTACACGTAAAAATGTTGAAAAAGATCAGAGTTCTTGACTGAGGAAAGGAAAGAATCCACTCCAAAAAGAGTTAAAATAAAAATAAGTCAAGGGTTGTGGGGTTACATTATATGTTTATAAAAAAATTAAAAAATTTTTAAAAAGTCAAAAAGTGTTTTTTCCTCAGCCTCACAGATGTTAAAATTTGTCATACTGCATCATATACAAGAGAACTTTTGGACCTATTATAATGGTGCAAGCGAGGGCACAGCATTAATTTTGAATCCAACTGTTGGGCATTTGAAGAAAAGGCAATTGGATATTTCTTTTTGATGAGATCTTCAAAAGTTAAAACTGATTGTCCGCAACTCTTCAAACTAGGAATGGAAAGCCATGGGAGCATCTCAGAGCAGAAGACCTGTGCTGCACTGAGGGGAGAGGGGCCTGCAGAGCCTGAGGGACTACCAGAGCCTGTACAATGGACACAGAGCACAAGGCTGCCCTGACAGCCTTGTCAGGTGCTCAGTTCTGCCTGGTTGTCTGTTTCACGCACTGGCATCTGCCCTTGCAAATGCAAATACTGTCCCTACAACATTAAGAATACACTAGCCCCCCATGATGACTTCAAAATCAGCTCATCAGACGTAAGCTCGAATATGCTACCTGCTTCCCACTCACTGAGCCAGTCCACTCCCCACACTTGCCGCCCCTGCCCCGTCCTCCTGGTGAGCAATTGGGGTCCTGCCCCTTCTATTCTCTCCAAGGTGATCTCTCCTCCAGCCTCTTCTCAAAATTGGTTCCGCCCCCACCAAGGATTAAGTTTTTCTTATTTTTTTTAAAGATTTTATTTATTTATTTGACGGACAGAGATCACTAGTAGGCAGAGAGGCAGAGCGGGGGGTGGGGGGGCAGGCTCCCCGCTGAGAAGAAGAGAGGCCGATGTGGGGCTCGATCCCATGACCCCGGGATCATGACCTGAGCCGAAGGCAGAGACTTTAACCCACTGGGCCACCCAGGCACCCCAAGTTTTTCTTACAAAATGAAAGAGAGGGAGACAGAGAAAGAGAACACAGAGCCCCTTCTTTCAAATCTAGTTTGTTTGCTTTAATTTAAAAAAAAAAAGATTTTATTTATTTACTTGTCAGAGAGAGAGAGCACACAAGCAGGGGCAGTAGCAGGCAGAGGGAGAAGCAAGCTCCCCCGCTGAGCAGGGAGCCCAATGTGGGGATCAATCCCAGGACCCCGGGATCATGACCTGAGCTAAGGACAGATGCTTAACTGACTGAGCCACCCAGGCGCCCCTCAACTCCAGTTTTGCCTCAAGTTACTATTCCATTTTTTGTTGCTTTCTGGTTATGAACAGTTGATACATACTACAAGTCCACAGCCTCTCATCCACAATGCTAGATACAAAAAGCTCTAAAAACAATAAATATATTTTTTACACACACACATATGTATATGTACATATTTTGCAGTTTATTTGAGAGCAAAACCTTATCTTCTAATTTGACAGTAAAATCTGCAGGAAATTAACATTTGAACTGAATTCTCTTATATTCTGGGTGGAAGTATCACCATGACTGATTACAGTGTGCTAGGGGGCCATATGTACCATAAAGTACGTAGCACTACATTCTATTTTTAAAATACCCACAGTTGGAAAGGCATCTGGCCCCCAGGCCTTGGGGTAAAGGACTGTAAACCTAAAATATTTTTCATATCAATCTCAATAGTTAGGAGCAATTGCGAAAGTATTTATACACTGTGATTAATACAGAGGCTGATATGAAACACCAGTGGTTTCTGACTTAAGAAGTCCGACTACAGGACCGCGGTCTAATTTCCACAGCAGTACTATGTTAAAGGGCATTAACGTGTCTAGACACTCTTCATATACTATTTAATATTCTCAGAGAATGTATCCTGGTCCACGTAGGGAGAGCTGTCTTAATGAAATAAACCCTGATAAACCCCATGAGAATCAAACAACAGACACAAAAAGAAAATTACTACGGCTTCTCTCTCCACTGTGAGCCTGTAGAAGCAAAGTTTCACAGAAACGTGTGAGCCGTGGGGACTAGGGCTCACACCCAGGCGTCCATGTTTGTTCAGTTTACCAAGGAGGTAAGATTATAGGTACCATCAATCCAAACTGATATAAAATTGATCCCTCTAAAAGATGTAGTTTGAGAGAGATGGTGACAGATGACATTTGTCAAAAATATCTCCCAAAGTCTGCTGTGTACTCTGTTCTTATATACCCTGCAACTCTCCTATTTATTGTTATTCTTTTACTTTAGGAAATAAAGAGAGGTGCATCAGTCTGCACAAAGCCACTGATAGAATTATTATTAGTTGGTGGGGAAAATTCTCAAGGTCTCTCTCATCTAATTATTCATCCAACAAACCCCCATCAGTCTTTAGAGGGGAAAGAGCAGCAGAGGTAAGATTGTAGCCTCTGAGGTCAGGCTGACTGGCCTGGAATCCTCTCCTGTGACTTTGTGACATGATTTCCCCTCTCTGAGCCACTCTGTTCCTCATACACGAGATTCACGTACCTCTGGGGGTTCTTGTGAAGATTACAGGTGATTTTCCCTGTAAAGCACTTAGCAGGGTGTCTGACACAGAGTAAGCATTCAACAAACGTTAGTATAGCAGGATATGAACATTCCGACTCTTTTATTATGCAAATTTAATTATTTTGTTTTACCATTCACTGCTGCACTGGAAAAAGAGAACACAAATATTGCCAATCTTCTTCATCTCCTAAGAGGTTTCAATGATTTAAGTCCTCCCTGCTCGCAAGGAAAGGGGAAATGGCTTTTGTGTCCCACCAGTTCAGGTTCTGAAAATCACAGGACATCGAAGTCTACTTTTGAAAGAAAAAGAGAATATCTGGTATTTAGGGAAGGAATAAAGAGTCTCAGAGAAGCGGGAAGGAGAGCGGGATTTCCTGAGATTAGAAAGAGATTCTTTAAAGTAGGAGAAATGGTACAGGAGAGGGTTTTAGTTCTGGAATAATGAAGACTCAGGTCTTACAACACTAACTGCACTGAGGGAGGCAGAAATTACCTTCAAGCAATGAAATACCGTTATGTCAAGAGAGTTCGGCTCAGAAGGCCTTGAGCTCTACCCCCACCAGTGACTTCCAGTCCCTTCCACAGCACCAGGTAACTGCAGAGGCAACGGCTGTCTCAGGAGTAACCTCCATGAACACAAGAAAGAACTGGGAAAGTTCCAATAATAAAACACAGGCTCAGTGAGGGAGAAGTCCCTAAGTCAACCTAAGTTACATCTCCTAACAGTCCATCAGAGGAACTCAGAGACAACAATTACATGTACCCATAGCCATACATTTCTTTTTTTTTTTTTTTAAGATTTTATTTATTTATTTGACAGAGATCATAAGCAGGCAGAGAGGCAGGCAGAGAGAGAGAAGAAGGGAAGCAGGCTCCCTGCCAAGCAGAGAGCCCGATGCGGGGCTCGATTCCAGGACCCTGGGATCATGACCTGAGCTGAAGGCAGCAGCTTTAACCCACTGAGCCACCCAGGCGCCTCAGCCATACATTTCTTAAAAGACCTGGGGCTTAGAACAAGACTCACACCCTCTGCTTCAGAGATCATCATCCTGGTTCTGGAAGACTATTTGTGAGAGGCTGTGGGGGCACAACAGTGGGCAAGATATATGGTCATTGCACCTGAGAGTTTATAGTTTAAGAAGAGAGACGGACCCTCAAAAGCAGTTTTAGTAAATTGTGATGTTGTGTGTTGTAATACAGGAAATCCGAGCTAAATGGGGATCCAAGGGAACGGAACCAAGTCTAGGGGTGAGGGAAGGCCTCTCTGAGTGTGTGAGGACAAAGCTGAGCCTCGGGAAGGGAGCAGTTAGGCAGGTGAAGCCTTCCAGGCTGGGAGAACCACATGTCAAAGCTTCAGAGACCAAAAGAACATGATGGGCTTCAGGACATGGAAGATGTCTACTGGAACCAGAGCACAGACAGCAAGGGAGGAGGTGGCCTGAGATGAGGTCTGAGGGAGGCAGAGATCTGATATCTGAGAGCCAATCTCACTGAATGACTCCAGTGAAGTTGCCGGGGCAGCCCTCGCTGCCCTGACCATGAAGACCAGCTGGAAGAATGGGATGAGGGAGAGGCCAATGCTGAGTGGACTGGATGGGGAACTCCAAGGGAAGCCAGGAGAGCTCAGAGCGGGGATGAAAGAACTCCATGTGATGGCAAAGTATGCGCATCAGTGCTGTGTGGGCACGCTCCTGGCCAATTAGTGAGGACGTCAATGCAAATTAATGAGGGAGTACAATATATCTCTTCCATACTGGAAACAGAATAGAATATTGCAATGGGCAGAATGTTTGTGTCCCCTTAAAATTCCTTGAGGCCCTATCCCTCAATGTGATGACATTAGAAAATGTGGCCTCTGGGAGGTAATTAGGTTTAGATGACACATGAAGATGGGGTCTTCATGATGGGATTAGTGCCCTCAGAAGAGACCACAGAGCACTCTTTTGCAGTCTGTCTCTCTTTCTCTCTCTCCCTCCAGGGCCTCTCCCCCACCTGATGAGGCTATAGCCAGAAGGCCACCTTCTGCCAGCCACTAAAGGAGTCCTCACCAGAACCTGAACTTGCTGGCACCCTGATACCTGATCTCCCAGCCTCCAGAATGATGAGAAAAAATATCTGTTTCAGGCACCCAGACTATGGGCATTTTGTTACAATACCCAAAGATGACTAAGATAGGCATTTAAACTTTTATAGATCAAATAAAAGTGCTCCAGGACTGACAACACTTGAAAACTCCAAGCTGAGGGAATGGCTTTAAGGAAGCAGGCATGGCTCTGAGCTTTGTGGAAAAGCAGCAAAGAGAACTGTCAATCCTGGCCTGCAGGTGAGGAAACGTGTATTAAGCATTGAACCCAGCTGTATGCACGTGCAACAGCACCAAGGAAAGGGCCACAGTTACACAGGCGCCCAACACAAGACCATTCGCAACTCATCTCCTCTACTAAACCATGCTGACGGAAACCATGACCACACAAGTAGCTGCACAAACATCTGAACAAACATCTGAACACTGAGCACGAAGCTGAAATCCTGACTCAACCATGTGCTAGCCACACTGTTCTGGATATACTAGCTTCTCAGGACTTCATTTTTCTCATTAGGAAAACACAGGAAATAACTGCTTTCCAGACTCTGTTGCTAGCAGAAACCCAGTCAATCAGCACAATTAAAAGAAGGTGAATTTGTTGTAAGGATTTGGAGAATGACATGGATCCTACTGGAAGGACACACAGTCAAATATTCCCAGGGACAGGAAGCAAAAACTAGAAAGCTTGTGAAGAGCAATTACACTCTCCGTGGCTGTGCCTCTGCTTTACGGTCCTATTCCACAAACTCTGGTTCCCAAAATGAAGGTGATGAACTGTGGCTCTCCATGACCACCCTGTTAACGTCTAGTTACTAACAGAGACTGAATAGTTTCTCAAATCTTAGTTCCTAATTCCTAGGAGAGCTCTTGGGTAGCCCAGCTCTGACCCTGAGGTAGCAAGCCATATAGCAGCCTGGTCCATAAAGCTCTCCCTGCTAGAGGTTGGGGGCAGGGGGGCAGGGAGAAGCGGGGAGTAGGGGTTGGGCACAGATCTTAAAGAAAGACCTGTGGAATGACAGGGAATTCCTCACAAGGAAAGCTCACAACGGGCTGTGTTGAGGATTCTTTAACTGCCACATGCAGAGTGGCTAGCCAACAGAACAACCAGTATGTTATAACCTAGCAAGTAAATACTCTTTTCCAGCACAGTTATCCTGACTGGCTGAAATGGGTATGAGTGGGTATGGCATTTGACCTATGAATTCCTCACCACATGAGCATTTCTCCAGTTAAGTCTATATCCCAGGCATATTTTATTCAGTTGTTATATTTGGAAATACTACAATTCACTTACTATTTAAAAGAGTTTATTTATGAGAAAGCATGAGATAGGCCGGTGTTTCAGAAATCCCTATGCAGTCTGTTAAATGTGCAAATGAAAGCAGAAGGAGGACTATCAATCATAACCCAAGTGGAGTAAACACACACTAGGAGACCTGAGACACCAGCCTACAACGTTAGAAAGCTGTGGTTGTCCTACACTTCTCAGATGTTGTTAAAAGGACCTTGAGTTTGGTTCTCCGGTGTTCAATAATTACCTGAATGCCACATGAGGACTGAGTTTATTGAACAAAGGGATACACTCTGAATAACAAGTTTTATTTGGACACAGAAAGAATGGAATGTGCAGGCTTTTCTTCCAGTGAGACCTATTAACCTACCATTTAAGAGTTAAATCAAATCATCAGCATCTAGAAAGACACATGCTTGCTTTGCCTGAATGGATGCCCCTTTCCACACAGTCCTCTCCAGGGATCTTATTACCTTATTACCAAAGATAATCAGTTCAAGTTCTTAAATGGTTATGCAACTATCTTTTGCATAAAGAGCTAACAATGAGATGGAGCCTCATTGCTGATGTGGAAACCCATTATTTAAACTGGTCTGACCAGGGCACCTGGGTGGCTCAGATGGTTAAGCATCTGCCTTCGGCTCAGGTCATGATCCCAGGGTCCTGGGATTGAGCCCCATGTCAAGCTCCTTGTTCAACAGGGAGTCTGCTTCTCCCTCTCCCTCTGCTGTTCTCTCTCTCTCTCTCTCTCTCTCAAATAATTAAATGAAATATTTTTAAAAAAATAACAAATAAGGGGCGCCTGGGTGGCTCAGTGGTTTAAAGCCTCTGCCTTCAGCGCGGGTCATGACCCCAGGGTCCTGGGATCCGCATCGCATCGCATCACATCGGGCTCTCTGCTCAGCAGGGAGCCTGCTTCCCCTCCCCTCTCTCTCTGCCTGTCTCTCTGCCTACTTGTGATCTCTGTCTGTCAAATACATAAATAAAATCTTTTTTAAAAAATAACAAATAAAATTGTTCTGACCATACAACTCTGGATCACCCTAGATGGATATTTTCTTCCAGAAAAAGTAGCTCTGTAAACTCAGTTCCCCCAGTATCAGCCATAGAACCTCCAGAGTATTTGTTACACTTGAATTATACATTGAGTTCATAAAAAATTAATTTTCCCAAATGACTGATTGTTATGAAGACCATGCTATCTGTGTTATTCATCACTTCTCCTGGCTAAGGATGGGGTTGTTGGTGAATAAGAGTTCTTCTGCTAAATTCAACCCATTACTTAATGAATGTCCTTATTCCAAGTATTTTTCCAGATGCCCCATGGAGACTCAAAGGCAACTAAGGCATGGTCTCTTCCTTCAGAGAATTTATGATCTAAGTCACATAAAAAGATCTAAGCCTTTCAATAAACAACAGTGGGCTCAGCTAATGGATGAAAGAGAAATGACTGAGAAGAGGAAATCAGAAGTAGAAGAGGTAAAACAGGAGGTAAATTTCAGGAAGAGGCTTCAGGCAATAGGTAAAATTCCAGTTGGGTCTGAATGGATGGGTGGGATACACATCACAGGAGAAGAGAAAAGAGCCTGTGGTGCTGCATAAGCAAACACAATGGGCCAGGCCAGGGAAAGCACTTGCAGGAGACACTATATACAACAGCCAGCCAGTCAGAGAAGGTTCCTAAAAGGCAGCAGTTTTCAGTTGAGGCCGATTTCAGCTCCCAGGGGACATTTGGCAATGCCCAGAGACATTTTCAATTGTCACAGCTGGAGAGGGGATGCTACTGGCATCTAGTGGGTACAGGTTGGAGATGCTGCTGAACATTCTCGAATGTACAGAACAGCCCTCCAAGAATTATCTGACTCAAAACGTCAAACGTGCCAAAGCTGAGAAACGCTACTGCAAGAAGAGCTTAAGGAGGATTTGAAGCAGGTCACTGAAGTAATCTTCTTTACACCATATGAAAGAAAAAAGGCAGGGGCCTGTTTAGGAGACAAATAGTATGTGAAGTTTTAGAAGTAAAGCCTCCTTATTGACGGCCTCATATGCAGGTAGGGTGGACTAAGGTGACAGGAATGATTCGTTACATGGTCAAAACCTCCATTTCAAACCAATGAGATCTACCGCCGGCCACATTTCTTACTGGTGGTTTCAAGGGGAATCAGGTCAGAGAATGTAAATGGTTCAGCATCCCTATTGGGAAGATGAATCAAGGTACAAGTTCTACTAATGAAATACTAATAGAAGCCTTGATGATAATGTTAATCAAGATAATGGTAAAAATATTATGTTAATTAGTTCCTGAGAAGCCTTTCCTTGCCACTCTCTATAAAATAGGCTCCCCCATCACTCTTATCTCATCTTGCTCTATTTTCTTCATAGCAGTTATCCATGCACAAATAACAGAAATCATGTAGGTAGGTAGATGAAAGAGAAAGAGAGAGATTTCAATTCTTATTGACTGCTTGGCCCACTGGAATGCAAGGTCCAT
>ML110688.1:8901-23371 GCA_003697995.1 Taxidea taxus jeffersonii | reverse complement strand
GACCGGTCTTTGAAAATGTAGGTGCTCATTAAATATATACTCTATGAGTAAATGACAATTACTAACATCTGTATAGCATATGTTCTTACAAAGCACTTTCATTTCTTTAACTGAGGAATCCTATATATGGGCACTTAGATGGAGACTAATGAGTGAGAGAACTGAGTCCACCCTCCCTCCTTCCACACTTTACAAGGTCAGCAAGAGGGGCAAGCAATGAAAAAAGAATTACAACCAAGTGTGATGAGTATTCCAATACTGTGTCAGGAGGGTAGATATTACCGTTCTTTTAATTTTATCAGCGAGAAAATAGCAGGTCGGAGACCTTAGTGGAATTGATCTAAGTCATGTAGGAGAAAAGTGGAGATGAGATTCTTGTAAATATATACCGACTCCTTAACTATGGAGATTAATATAGTGCACACTTAACCGCAGTAAGAGCCTGTCTCTACTCTGCCTGTATCGAGTTTCTTACACCCCTGCCAGCTATGAGGGGGTCTATGTATGGTTCTTCATATGATTGCAATGGATAACACAACTCATCAGATCAAAATGAGCAAATACGTTTACACAGTGAGATAACCTGCTGCCAACAGTTTGCCAACTCTGCAGGGCCTCGAGCCCTCAAGCAGAAGCATGGGGAGGCAAGGGGTGAGGCGGGGAGTGTGGGTGGAGAGGGCAAAGTCACCTGAATTGATTCAGAGGTAGACACCACAATTAGGGATGGGAAGTCAGAGTTGTCTTCCCTCTCTGACATGACTAAATGCGGCGTTCAGATGCATTCAAACCCAGAGCAAATTTCTGGCTTCCCTGGTAAATATGTTATTTTTGTTTTAGGCAGCAGCATCACTATACTTATTTCTTCAGGAAACTAAATGTCAACTATGTGCAGAAGACAGAAGTTGGTCCTTGTCCAGAGACATTCTTGATTATCATGGCTGTGTGTGTATGTGTGTATGGGGAGGAGGGATTCTTCTGGCATCTAGTAAGTTGAGGCCAGATACACTGCTAAACATCCTGCATTGCACAAGATAGCCCCTCTAACAACAAACAATTCTCTCAGTCCAAGTGTCAATATTATCAAGGTTGAAAAATCCAGGTGTGGACCTAAAGATCAAAAGAAATAATTTCTGCCCTCAAGGACTTAAAGCAGGCAAATAATGACAATCCAACGTCATAAGCCCCACAAGGGACATCTAAGATACCATAGGTACACAAGGGAAGCAGGACTGATCTCCACACTCTTGACAAAATCACAAGAGGAAATCATGGCTCTCCACCCTTGTTCCTTGATACTCATCATTGTTATGTCCTAATTCACCTGAGTTTAACGAAGGGACCAGATAACATATCAAAGAATTAGGAAATTTACTCCCAACGAATTTTTTCACTATTTTATTTTATTTTTTAAATTCTTTATTAAATTCAATTCAGTTAACATGTACTGTATTATTAGTTTCAGGGGTAGAAGTTAGTGATTCATCAATTGAAAATACAACCCCATCCTCATTACATCATGTGTCCTCCTCAATGCCCATCACCCAATGTTCCCTTCCCTCCAGCCACCTCCCTTCCAACAACTCTCAGTTTGTGTCTTATGGTTTATCTCCCTCTCTGTTTTCATCTTATTTTTCCTTCCCTTCCCCTATAATCATCCATTTTGTTTCTTGAATTCCATATATGAGTGAAATCATATGATGCGAGTCTTTCTCTGACTTATTTCACTTAGCATAATACCCTTTAGTTCCATCCACAACTTTGTAAACGGCAAGATTTCATTATTTTTTGATATCTGAATAATATTCCATTGTATATATGTCACATCTTCTTTATCCATTCGTCTATCAATGGACATTTGGGCTCTTTCCATTTGGCTACTATGGACATCGCTGCTATTAACATTGAGGTGCATGTGCCCCTTTGAATCACTATGTTTGTATCCTTTGGATAAAAAGCCAGTAGTGTAATTGCTGGGCTGTATGGTAGTTCTATGTTTAACTTTTTGAGGAACCTCCATTCTGTTTTTTTCAGAGTGATTTTTAACTTATTCTGTCCCTTTCTGTTTGCAGAGCAAAAAGGCCCCATGTGACATTTTAGGTCTGGAGACTGTCAGGAGCATTTTTATGTCAACACTTAAAGAACAAAGCAAGCTAATGTTTCCAATAACAATTACACTGCAGTTTATACAGGAATATGGAACAAAGGATCAGTTCAGAAATGAAAGAAAAAAAGGAGACTACTTTAAGATCATTTGTCTCCCCAGTGATTAACAATAGGTACAATTTATGAACTATCACTATCTCTTTCATAAATGATATCTTTTTTATTAACATATAATGTATTATTTGCTTCAGGGGCACAGATCTGTCAATCATGAGTTTTACACAATTCACAGCATTCACCATAGCACATACCCTCCTAATGCCCATAACCCAGCTACCCTATCTTTCCCCACCACCTCTCAGGAATCCTCAGTTTCTTTCATGAGATTAAGAGTCTCTTATGGTTTGTCTCCCTCCACGGTCCCATCTTGTTTCATTTTTTTCCCTTCCCACCCCCTCGGCCTCTCCGCCCTGCCTCTCAAATGCCTCATATCAGAGAGATCATAGGATAATTGTCATAGGATAATTAGGATAATTGTCTTTCTCTTATTAACTTATTTTGCTTAACTTATTTTGCTTAGCATAATACCCTCTAGTTCCATCCATGTCATTGCAGATGGCAAGATTTCACAAAAATGATATTTTTATTATGATTCTCATTTATATAAAACAAAATATTTTACACATTGTGATGTCCATGAAAATAGAAGGGTTTCTATAAGATAGGCTCTTGTTAAAAAAAAAAAAAAAAAAAGGAGGGGGGGCGCAGAGAAAAAAGTTCTCTCTTCACAGTAGGAATAGAAACACACACACTGGGATACCTGGGTGGCTCAGTTGGTTAAATGTCTCCCTTTAGCTCAGAACATGATTCCAGGGTTCTGGAACTGAGTCCCACACACTGCTCCTTGCTCAGCAGGGAGCCAGAAGCTCTCCCTCTCCCTCTGCCTGCCCCTCCCACTTCTTGTAAGGGCTCTCACTCTCTCTCTCTCTCTCTCTCTGTTTCTCTCTCTCTCTCTCTGACAAATAAATAAATGAATAAAATATTTAAAACACACACACACACACACACAACCCAGAAAAATCAACCACATTAAACAGAAGAGCATAGTCAAATTTAATCTCACTCTTGAGAACTTACGTCCATCTAGTCAACTAAAGAAATACACCAAGCACTTTGAGTTGTCTATTAGGTCATAAGTTCAGTTTTATTAACAGCTAACAGAGACATTTTGTAAGTTGACATCTGAAAATGTAATGTGCCCTTTGGCCTGAGTGTTTGTTTTATAGTTTCCCCTTAATTAAGGTTGATTTTACCTCTTACTATTTTTTTCAAAAGGACAGCTTCTTAAAATAATCCATTTCCACATGTTCAATTCACTGTCTGCCACAGGACATCCTCATTAAGATGCATTTCTACCCACTCCTCTATCATTACACTGTAGAAAGCAGAAAGGACTTTCCACTCTGGGTTGCAAATAGAGATTCTAGCCACACGGTATTTTCCTAATCCAGTCCAAACTAGGACACAGTCTTTTACTGATAATAGAATGCTTAATCAGGCCTTGCTAGTAGAATGGATTAAATATGAAACCATGAATTCTTATAGCTTTGACATCATATAAAAGTTATCTGAATAGCTGGATCCTTCTAGTAATTATTGCTGAAAACGAGCCAACAAATATCAATCATGCTCAGAAAAGTATTTCATATATCATTCCATATTTTATGATGGATATTTGTTTCACAGATATTAAAGGAACTAATGATAACATCAATTGACCTGGAATTAAATTGGTATTTAGGTGATTCATCATTAAACAAAAAGATTTCTGGCCTAATGAATTCATCATAAAAAATTCTTTGTCCAAGTTTTGCATTGGCAATATGATCCCTGTAGAAACATCATTGTTGATGTTTGCCTTAATCTCTGCTTTTTTTTTTTAAATGACCTTTTTTAAAATTTTATTTATTTATTTGTTAGAGAGAGAGAGAGAGAGAGAATGAGCACAGGCAGACAGAATGGCAGGCAGAGGCAGAGGGAGAAGCAGGCTCCCTGCCAAGCAAGGAGCCCGATGTGGGACTCGATCCCAGGATGCTGGGATCATGACCTGAGCCGAAGGCAGCTGCTTAACCAACTGAGCCACCCAGGCGTCCCTGATCTCTGCTTTTATAATGTTACCATGTAAGTGGCAAAACCATGTCTCTTTGCAATTCTTATCCCACTACATTATACCTTTACAATGAATGGTCTAAGTGTAGAATTCTAGGTCTGACCAGGCCACAGGCATCATTTGTTTCTCACTGATACAAACTTTACAAGTTATCCTCCACTAACTTGTGTTTTCTTCATGAGTTGTTTAACCTCTGATATGGAAATATATTAAACTAGTCACCCCTGCTTAATCCTCTCCAGATAACTCCTGCCGTCATTTCTCTGTTAGGTGGTCATCTGTCTTTACTGACTGTTAATGTGATTCAACTCCATAGGAAACTTTTAATTGCTAAAATGCTTCATACGGTAATTTAAACATTCCTGTGAGAATCAGTACACATTTTAGCTATCTAAATTTTCTCAAGCATAATTTAAGCTGCCCACAAAATCTTCCTCTTAAAGTCACAAATGTCTTATTTGACTACAGTTTCATTCACTACTGCCCATTTTTACATGAATATTTACATCTTAGAGCTGAGACAGCCAACATATTTACACTCAGGAATGTCTGTCTGCATGCAGATTTTCACTATTAGTCATCGGCAATGATGTGACATAGACAATTTTTTTAATAGAATTAAATGTAATAGCCTCAAAACTAAGAGAACACTAAGATTAATTTGCTTGTCATCTACACAGCTAGGAAGAAAATGGTTTGTACAATATTAATTTGAGCAAAATTTGCATTTTTTTCATAGAAAATTTTCTTTCAGTTGTTTATATTCTAGTCTCTGATATCACAGTTTCGTAGAATCATAAGATGAGAAACAGTTTACAACTATATAGAAAAATTGAAGACTCTATGATACAGAATTTGCAAAATATAAAATGGGCAACAAATATGAAATAAGATATGTGATATTCAATTAATTCATATTTGTTACAGTACTAATGTGGGTGGAGATAAATATTTAGTTATTTTGTTATGTCCCAATAATATCTAAAAGCAGCTGGGAGAATTGGCTAAGCTTTCTTTTTCATCATTAATGTGGATGGGGATCTAGCGGGGATACAGCCAACATATCAGTAGGATGAGGATTACAGGAGACATTCTTTAACCTTCAGGTCATGTCACAAATATTCATGCCACTCACAAACCGTCCATATTTATTACTTCAAATGGCTCAGATGGGCCTTCAGTTTGCATGTTTTTTGAGGTAATTCTTACTGCTTCAGTATTGAAAGGTGTGAAAATGGTTCTCTGTTAAATATGGTCATTAGCTCAGGTTTTCTTGTTAAGAATGTGCAAAAGATGTAAAGCTTAGGATTTGTTGTAAACGTGCACGTGTGCACACAAACACACACACATATACACACGGACACATATACACATAAAAAGTCAAAGGAGTTCTCTCCCCACTCTGGTAGCAACACAACCACGTAATCAACACTGTATTAGACTGACTTTAATTCCAAGACAAAATGAAATCTTTAGAAGGTAAAACTTCAGTGAACAAATGACAAGACTGTGTCATTTGAAATATATATAACAGAATCTAGAAAACTCAACTTTTCTTCCTCTTCTTTGCATAATAAAAAACCTAAATTGTAGGTTCAGCTTTCTCTACCAGGGAAGCCAAGTTAATGGGCTGACTTTAAATCTGTGGAACTTGGCAACTACAGAAGTAATTATGACCTAGAGTAGCCAACAAGAGAAATGTATGGTTACTCCTGTTTAGAATCTCAGTGTTCAGATGCCTGGGTGGCTCAGTTGGTTAAGTGTCAGCCTTTACCTCAGGTCACAATTCTGTGGTCTTGGGATCAAGTTCCACATCCAGCTCCCTGCTCAGCAGAGAGCCTGTTTCTGCCTCTGCCTGCTGCTTCCCCTGCTTGTGCTCTCTCCTCTGACAAATAAATAAAGTCTTAACAAAAAAAGAGATATCTCAACATCTTTGTACAGTCATGCCAACACATGCAGCCTGGGCTTCAAGCTCTGTAAGGTCTTACAGCACAACAGATATGAAAGGGTCACAAGGTGCTAGTGCAACAAAGTAGAGGACAGGCAGTTCCACTGCCTGCAAAGCAAAGCCATTGCCCTGGGGAAAGAAAACAGCAGGTGATGTTCACTTCTTTCCTTAGGGAATCCAAATGTAAAAGAACCGCCATGCTCTGCAGGGTTCAGCACATTCCAAGTCCTCCAGCTGACTTGTTCATAAACATTTGTTGGCTCAAGAGGAAAATTATTGGTAAAAGGACCTGGCTGAGAACTGAAATCACATTTTCATTTAAAAATTAACTTGAGGGGCTCCTGGGTAGCTCAGTTGATTAAACATCTGCCTTCAGCTCAGGTCATGATCCCAGAGCCCTGGGATAGAGCCCTGAGCCAGGCTCCTTGCTATGAGGGGAGCCTGCTTCTCCCTCTCCCTCTGTCTACTGTTCTGTCTACTTGTCTCTCTCTCTCTCCCTCTCGCTGTCAAATAAATAAATGAAATCTTAAAAAATAAAAATAAAAAATTAACTTCAATGTAGAAAGGAAAGAAAGAAAGAAACCAAGAAAGAAAGTCTGAAAACATTCTAGCTCTCCTGTTTTACATCAAGTAATTCTTTAAAGGACTGGCCTCACTCTTTCAAGATTGTTCTAAAGGAGCAGGACTCTAAAACATTCTAATTCTGTCTCTGAATTTTGTATGCTACTCATTTATAAAAAGCAATGTGTGGATGTCCCCATTCCACCAACACAGAAAAACTGCATCTAGTTCAACCCTTCCCATTAGGCAGATTGCCATATGGTTGCTAACTGACTTACAAACCAATAAATGAAGAGACTTCCCAGTGAAATATGTCAAACATTTGAAAAGTTCATGAGATAACAGCAGCCAACTAGATAAAAGAATGGAGTTAGTACACAGAGGGTTAATTTACTCATATACTATACAAATAAAGTACAAAGACTCCGACAACAATTGACACATAGGCTGTTGGGTTTTGCTGCCTACACACTAAGAAAAGAGCCATTAACTACCTACCTTTTATCTTCTAACTAAAATCTAGTTATAAGAAATGTTATAGAAATGTTATAGTTATAAGAAATCGGAACAAAGATCTGAGCACAAATGAGAAAGCTAATATGATGCAGACAAATATAATTTTAAAAATAACTTAAGAGGAAAGAGTTAAGGCACGAGAGGGAAAAAGAAGCGAAAGAAATGAAAACAATGATATGGAATCAAACAGAGAAATCGAGACAGGCAACAGAAAAGAAAAATGCTAACATGATACAGACAATGATGTTTGCATTTACTGAACCCTTGTTGAGAATTCAGTTTGTATTAGATGTTCTGCAGGATTGTGGAAGACAAAGAGTAAAAACAAAAAGGTATGAGTTCTAAGAATTTACAAAGTAACTGAGGGAGAAAAGACATATGCATAAAGAAAATTTAAAAAGCAAAACAAAACTCATAAGATACCAAAAAAGACATATATTTGTGTGTGCTGAAATATAGCAGGTGCAAGGATGAGCATGGGATTTGGAGTCACAAGGTCCTGTTCTGAGACTTAAGGTTCTCGCAATCCTCGGCAGTCAGGTGACCCACCCTGGACCTTAGTTTCCTCATCTGTAACATAAGGAGATTTGACTACATGATCTCAAAGATGCTTCAAGTAGAGGCATATCCCATAATCTGGATGTAAAAAAATTCTTGAAAGAAAAGAATTCTGACAAACTTAAGGAAGGGGAAGTGAATGGAGTCTTGACAAAGGGTCAAAGAGGAAACACCACACGCAGCAAAAGTCATGTATCAAACCCCAGAGCTAGAAATGAGAGTCATATGTGAAAGGCAAAATGCATACTTGATTGACTAGAATGGGGACTCAATCAGAGAGAAATAACAGTAATGAGATTTAAAAAGAAAGAAGGTCAGGTCTTGAAGACCAGCAGCTCAGGTGAAGATAGGGCCACAGCAGAAAATAACAGGAATAAAATAATGAGGAGTATCTGAAGAGTGAGGGAAAAAAAAAATGTAAGGTAAAAAGAAAAAAATGTTTGAAAATGAGAAACAAAGAAATCAAGGTACAATTAAAAGTCAGAAAAGTAAACAAATTGCTCTTGGGTTGATAAATAGGTGAGAAAAGTAAGTGGGCATGAGGAAATGAATGAGGAGGTGGTGGTTTAGAAAAAGGAGATTAAGGTTAGAGCGTAGATAAATGGCCAAAGATCTGAGTATTATTTCTGAGCTGGAGCCCACAGGACTGCATCAAAATGTCATCGAAGCAGCCAAGAGAGTTCGGCTTCTCTAAGTGTTTTAGCCGCCAACCTCCAAGCATCTCCAAGCAGGAGTGGTCCAGAAGAAGAAGAGAAATTGCTGGGAGAATTCTGATGAAATACTTTCTTCCTTCTGAGCTCAAAACCAATTAATTGGTCTCAAATTGGACTTCCAGCAGGATCGAGCACAATGCAATAGTAACAATAATTATTATTTTAGCTAACATTTATTGAACCCTTCAATGCACCAGGAAACATGCTGTGTTTTAAAGGCACTATCTCATTTCGTGCTTCCTATAAAAGGACAGAAACAGATGTAGGTGGCCAGAAATTGTGATTCTCTCCTGTTTATCTTTTCCTCATTTACATATGAAATTCAACACTCCGGTAAGCAAGAGTATTAAAGTCAGTGCTGAGGGCAAAAGGATTGTCTCCATCAGTTGTCAGCAGCACACTAGGGAAGTTCAGGTAGAAATCTCATTACCACTGCACACAGGAGAGCGCAGATGAAGGGACAGCATTAGAAAGAAATCAGGGAAATGTCAAATGTGAAAAGGACTGCAGTGCATAAAAGTTAAATGAGGCAATATGATAGAACACATGCTCTTCAAACCCTCAGCCTCACGTTTTTATTCTGTAATGTAAACATGATATTACTACCTGGAGGGTGGATGAGGAACAGCTGGGACAGTTTAGTTCTCATGAGGAGTAAAATGAGGAAACATCACTCAAATTTATAATTAACAAGATTACTTCTGCCACAACTATGGGAGACACCCTTTGCAAATGCACTGGCTTGTTGAAGTTTCCTTCTCACAACTAACAATACGAAAGAAAGTAAAAACATCTTCAAAAGTCTGCCCAGTAGTTTTCTAATTAATGATCAAAAATGCATTTACTTCAGCATAATTCCACATTTTCATGTAAAGTCTTATTTGATTGTAATTAGCACAGACTACAGACCTTAATTAGGACTAATCATTCCTTAATGCAATCAGAACCCCAGAAGAACAATATAAACATATTTTTATTGGTATTAGTGATGCAAACTTGTAAAGTATAGAGCCAATTAACCTATAACAATGCTTCCAAAATATAAAATAAAAATAAATTATGGGTGCATTACCAAACAATTTCATGAATACACTAGCACCATAATAACAGAGTTAATAATCAAACCCCACAGGCTCAGTCTTCCTTCTTAAATGCTAAAGATTGCAGTCAGAATTGTGATGCATGTTAAAATATATACCTCTTAATGAGATTACGCATTAAAAGACTTTCCAAGACACTGCAGGTTCTATAATATCAACACAGCTTCCCATTTAATTTCAGAGATAGGAATTCCACAAGTTCTAGATGACATAACAGACCTTAGTCACCTTAAGTTTTGAAAAGTTAAGCTTAGGGGGAAAATGTTAGGAGGGCTTAGAAAACATTTCTGCTCTGCAAGCTTCAGAGCATAATGCCAAATTTATTTCTCTTCTTCACTGTACTCTAACTAGTAAGCTTGCTCCTATGACCTCATAAAATGATTTAACCTCTCTGGCAAGAAACTGGTAGCCAATACCCGCAGCTAGACAGTCCTGTTACAATTTATGAAAAGACAGTAAATATAATTTGTCTTAATATAGAACTCTTTAATGAAATTTCTCCACTGGAATTGGAATCCACCCCAAAATGTCAGGAATATTTCACACAATTAGATTCGGAACTCCAACTGTTCTCCATGCATTTCCAAAAGGTCCCAAACTGAACATGTTAGCATAGGATGGAGTCTCTCCCCTGAGCCTTGAAGCAAAACTTGAAAAATACAAATTGGCATACAACTTCTACTGAACCAAAATTACTTCCCAGCTGGGCTTTAGTCAGACATTAAGGGGGAGGTGCAATATTTGAAAAATGTAATCTAAACAGTATGCTCATATTTCTTAAATATTGTGAATTTCTCCTCACAATGTTGTAGATTCGTAGCAGCTTGCTGGTAAGACAGATGCCAAAATCATATGCTGGGAGGGTAGGGGAATAGACTTGTAGATTTGGGGAATTAACTAATCCCTCACCTGCTGCCATGATTTTTCAGTATTTCTAGGGTGAGTTCAGGCAACTTCACAATGATGCATAAAAGGATAAATCAAAATCACTACCATGCTTACACAAGTAACCAAAGTTCTGACTTTACTCTATCATCCTCCACCACTTTTACCCAGAGCCTTCCTAGTCTTTCGTTTTTTTCAGTCAACACACAAGTTCATCACACTCAGCTTTTTAGTAAACGTGACTTAGCAGAGCTGATTAAAAGGAATCACCAGGAATTTCTGAACGACTGTGTTGCTTATTTAGGATAGTTGTGTGGTTTTAATGTTAGTTACCAAGTAGTAGTTATTTCCTTTGTGCCCAGAAGAGCAGAATGAGATCACAAGACATCACTGCTGTCCTTATGGGGCTTATAATCTTTCCTGAGGAAACATGAAGCTCTCAGAAAACTACTAGTAAATCTATAGGCGAAATACAATCAGTCCCTAAATAAGGAAGACAGGAAATAAATATTCAAAAGAAGGAAGAAATGGGAGTGTCTGTGTAAGCCTTCAACAGGGAGATGGATCTTGATTAAGCTCTTCATCTATGCTTAAAACTTAGGTAAAAGGCAACTAGGTAGGAGTGTGCAGTAAGTGTGTGTGTACACACCCGCCCATGCAAGTATGTACAGTCATACACACGTTAGAAATTATTTCAAAAAGCATGAAATAGTAGATGATGAAAATGAATGCCACTGATTAGTTATTTTATCTATCAATAAGTGTGTTTTAAGCTTCTCAAGGCTGTCACTTAACTTTCTGCTTCTTGAAACAGCTTTCGACTTAGAACTTGAAAATCTTTGACCTGAACTTCCCATCCCTCTGAAAGAATGCACCACCAGCAGTATTCTTGAGTGAAAAGTACTAAATGAAAGCAAGTGTGTTCTTTGATGCTAGAAAGCCATTCTGTATTCTACAAGCAGCAAACACTCACTCTAAAAAGCCTGTTTGTGAAATCCAATCCTTCATATAACTTGATAGTGCAAAGCTTTATGTTTAAAGTCTAATTCCTCAGGAGAACTTTAAAAATATCTTCCAGTTTCTGCCATTACAAGTGTCCTCCCCAGGGGGAAGAAAAAAAAAGAGAGAGAGAGAGAAAGAGAAATAAACCATAGGAGACTCTTAAGGATAGAGAACAAACTGAGGGCTGATGGAGGAAGGTAGGTGAGAGATAGGCTGGATAGGTGATGGGTAGTAAAGAGAGCACTTGTAGTGTTGAGTGCTGAGTGTTGTTTGTAAGCAACAAATCACTGAATTCTACTCCAGAAACAAATACTGCAGTGTAGATTAACAAAGCAAAGAAAAAAAAAAGAAGAAGAAGGTGAAGATGCAACAGAGAGAGAGACAGAGACAGAGATGAAGATGAAGAGGAAGACGAAGAAGAAGAAGGTGTCCTCCCCATTCTTCCTACAAATGGGATGTGGAGAAAATAACCAGCTGCTCTAAGACATTTTACTGTGAATCATGGGTTGAAATTAACATGTTACACTCAAACGTATAGCAAACATATTCCTACCCTATAAAATATGAAGTTTAAAAAGATACATTACAGGGGTGCCTGGGTGGCTCAGTTGGTTAAGCCACTGCCTTTGGCTCAGGTCGTGGTCCTGGAGTCCTGGGATCCAGTCCCGCATTGGGGCCCCAGCTCCGCAGGGAGTCTGCTTCTCCCTCTGACCTTCTCCCTCTCATGCCCTCTCTCAAATAAATAAATAAAATCCTCAGGAAAAAAAAAAAAAGGATACATTACAGGTCTTTTAGTTTCTTTCTGTTTATAACATTATTTTAGGAAGTCAACTCTGGCTTTTAAGGATAAATTATGGGCTTTCCTCTTCCCGAAATGGCACCTTAAAAGTAGCAAGAGGGCGCCTGAGTGGCTCAGTCAGTTGACCGTCTGACTCTTGGTTTCAAGGCAGGTCGTGATCTTGAGGTCATAAGATGGAGCCCCACATAAGTCTCTGTGCTGAGCATGGAGCCTGCTTGAGATTCTCTCCCTCCCTCTCCCTGCTCCTCCCACTTGTGCACTCGCTCTCTCGCTCTCTCTCTCTCTCTCTCTATCTCGAATAAATAAATAAATCTTTAAAAAAGAAAAAGAGTAGCAAAAGCTTAGGTGATACCACGTAATCAGTGGGGTCTTTGATCTTTGCATGGGTCTTTGGTTTGTGTCTTTTGTTGATCTAGTGTGTCCTGAGCACCTTGTGAAGTTGTCTGTTAAGTTGGACCTGATAAATTCTTGGTTGTTTTTTGTTTTGTTTTGTTTTGGTTTGGTTTTGTTTGGTTTTTTTCCCTTAGCTCAGTCCAGTCCAGTTCTCTTCCCCACCTCACCCTCTGGCAGTGCTGGGGAACCCCTTCTGGGTCTTAGCCATGTCCCGCAGTTTGGCCACAGCCTAACCTACACCCCATGTGGTACCAGGTTTTGAGTTCAGCTTCTCCTGCATCCCCAAAAGGTCACCAGGAAACATCCAAATCACTCCTAGGGCAGAGAGCTACCAGGTTGGGCAAGAAGTCATTAACTCAGCCTTTTGCTGTGACCAACTATTGTTATTTTGTGGTGACTGGATGAGGCAACGAGAACATACACAGGTGTCAAGTCACTTGTTTCTACTGTTTCCATTTCTCCTCCTCTATGCTTCCCCTCACAAAGACTTGAGGGCTTATTATTTCCTCTTCCACCATCTGGTGGTACCTATGTACCTGCTTTCCACTTTCTAAAGCAGATAGAAAGAAAGAAAGAAAGAGAGAGAGAGAGAAAGAGAGAGAGAGAGAGAGAAAGAAAGAAAGAAAGAAAGAAAGAAAAGAAAAGAAAAGAAAAGAAAAGAAAAGAAAGAAAAGAAAGGAAGGAAGGAAGGAAGGAATCAATGGATGTCAACAACTTTGGTTTAATACTTTCAAAATATTATCCCCATGGAGAATAGATATGACAAAAGCCATACAACATCAGAGAACTTGTCTAAGATATTTTATACTTCAATCCCTAATTAAACAAATCTCTCAAACATGTGGAGTTAGGGTTATATTTGTACTCTAAGAAGCATAAAGTACTCATCAATAAAATGCTACTCATCAAGTAGCATTTTGACTAAACAAGAGAAGAAAGAATAGGTTAAGGAGGAGATAAAAGAGAAGAAAAAGGAGGAACACAGAGGAGCATCTTCCCACACCAAGAATATTCTCAGCTGGATAGAGGTTCAGCCATTTATTTTATTCCTCAACGTTACAATAACCCTTGATGCTCACTATGACTAACTGGTGGTGCTTGGAAAACATCCTGAATCCAAAGAGCTATCAATTACATTATTGGGGCTCTGTTTCCAAGGATGAAAAGCCAGCAAAATCATATTATAGACTTTCAACAATAAGTATGTAAGAAAAAATAATTTCCATCACTACTTAGGAAATGTATCCAGTACACATAATCCACTCTCCCAACACTCTGTTCCACGAAAATTTAATCATGAGTGTTTCCAATTCAGCCCCATCAGAGAAAGGACAGTGTCTCACTAATGTCATTAGAAGAGTGCTCTCTTGATCGTTTATTTACACCTCAGTGCATTTGTTAGATGCATTTGGCATCCAACATCCCCTTCCCAAGAGTGTCCAATGAATACTGATTGATTAATCATGAAGTTATCTTATCAAAAGCACCACTTTGTGTTCTTAGTAGGTTTTAAATCACATGTTAAAAAACACACAGTCGGACTCATCTGTTAGTAATTTAAAATAGGTTCAATGTCTTTTCTAACTACCTACTGAATTGTGAAGTAGCTTCTTCCCGTCCATTAGCCTGTGCATCGACAGTTGAGGGAAAACAGAAATTAATACTACGGCAACATCTGCGCAGAGGTGTCAACACAGAATTAATCCATTAAAAAATTAGCAT